>JAVLUX010000236.1:0-257500 GCA_032164185.1 Moxostoma hubbsi
ACAGATATATATTCATACAGTATACAGATATATATTTATACAGATATATATTCATACAGATATACAGATATATATTCATACAGATATACAGATATATATTTATACAGATATATATTCATACAGATATACAGATATATATTTATACAGATATATATTCATACAGATATACAGATATATATTCATACAGATATACAGATATATATTTATACAGATATATATTCATACAGATATACAGATATATATTCATACAGATATACAGATATATATTCATACAGGTATACAGATATATATTTATACAGATATATATTCATACAGATATACAGATATATATTCATACAGGTATACAGATATATATTTATACAGATATATATTCATACAGATATACAGATATATATTCATACAGATATACAGATATATATTTATACAGATATATATTCATACAGATATACAGATATATATTTATACAGATATATATTCATACAGATATACAGATATATATTCATACAGATATACAGATATATATTCATACAGATATACAGATATATATTTATACAGATATATATTCATACAGATATACAGATATATATTCATACAGATATACATTTATACAGATATATATTCATACAGATATACAGATATATATTTATACAGATATATATTCATACAGATATACAGATATATATTCATACAGATATAGATATATATTTATACAGATATATATTATACAGATATACAGATATATATTCATACAGATATACAGATATATATTCATACAGGTATACAGATATATATTTATACAGATATATATTCATACAGATATACAGATATATATTTATACAGATATATATTTATACAGATATACAGATATATATTATACAGATATACAGATATATATTCATACAGATATACAGATATATATTCATACAGTTATACAGATATATATTTATACAGATATATTCATACAGATATACAGATATATATTTATACAGATATATATTCATACAGATATACAGATATATATTCATACAGATATACAGATATATATTTATACAGATATATATTCATACAGATATACAGATATATATTTATACAGATATATATTATACAGATATACAGATATATATTTATACAGATATACAGATATATATTCATACATATATATATTCATACAGATATACAGATATATATTCATACAGGTATACAGATATATATTTATACAGATATATATTCATACAGATATACAGATATATATATTTATACAGATATATATTTATACAGATATACAGATATATATTCATACAGATATACAGATATATATTCATACAGGTATACAGATATATATTTATACAGATATATATTCATACAGATATACAGATATATATTCATACAGATATACAGATATATATTTATACAGATATATATTCATACAGATATACAGATATATATTCATACAGATATACAGATATATATTCATACAGGTATACAGATATATATTTATACAGATATATATTCATACAGATATACAGATATATATTCATACAGGTATACAGATATATATTTATACAGATATATATTCATACAGATATACAGATATATATTCATACAGATATACAGATATATATTTATACAGATATATATTCATACAGATATACAGATATATATTTATACAGATATATATTCATACAGATATACAGATATATATTCATACAGATATACAGATATATATTTATACAGATATATATTCATACAGATATACAGATATATATTCATACAGGTATACAGATATATATTTATACAGATATATATTCATACAGATATACAGATATATATTCATACAGATATACAGATATATATTTATACAGATATATATTATACAGATATACAGATATATATTTATACAGATATATATTCATACAGATATACAGATATATATTCATACAGATATACAGATATATATTTATACAGATATATATTCATACAGATATACAGATATATATTCATACAGATATACAGATATATATTCATACAGGTATACAGATATATATTTATACAGATATATATTCATACAGATATACAGATATATATTCATACAGGTATACAGATATATATTTATACAGATATATATTCATACAGATATACAGATATATATTCATACAGATATACAGATATATATTTATACAGATATATATTCATACAGATATACAGATATATATTTATACAGATATATATATACAGATATACAGATATATATTATACAGATATACAGATATATATTCATACAGATATACAGATATATATTTATACAGATATATATTCATACAGATATACAGATATATATTCATACAGATATACAGATATATATTTATACAGATATATATTCATACAGATATACAGATATATATTTATACAGATATATATTCATACAGATATACAGATATATATTCATACAGATATACAGATATATATTTATACAGATATATATTCATACAGATATACAGATATATATTCATACAGATATACAGATATATATTCATACAGGTATACAGATATATATTTATACAGATATATATTCATACAGATATACAGATATATATTCATACAGATATACAGATATATATTTATACAGATATATATTCATACAGATATACAGATATATATTCATACAGATATACAGATATATATTCATACAGGTATACAGATATATATTCATACAGATATACAGATATATATTTATACAGATATATATTCATACAGATATACAGATATATATTTATACAGATATATATTCATACAGATATACAGATATATATTTATACAGATATATATTCATACAGATATACAGATATATATTCATACAGGTATACAGATATATATTTATACAGATATATATTCATACAGATATACAGATATATATTTATACAGATATATATTCATACAGATATACAGATATATATTCATACAGGTATACAGATATATATTTATACAGATATATATTCATACAGATATACAGATATATATTCAAGATATACATTTATACAGATATATATTCATACAGATATACAGATATATATTTATACAGATATATATTCATACAGATATACAGATATATATTCATACAGATATCAGATATATATTTATACAGATATATATTCATACAGATATACAGATATATATTTATACAGATATACAGATATATTCATACAGATATACAGATATATATTCATACAGATATATATTTATACAGATATACAGATATATATTCATACAGATATACAGATATATATTCATACAGGTATACAGATATATATTTATACAGATATATATTCATACAGATATACAGATATATATTTCATACAGATATATATTTATACAGATATACAGATATATATTTATACAGATATACAGATATATATTCATACAGATATACAGATATATATTCATACAGGTATACAGATATATATTTATACAGATATATATTCATACAGATATACAGATATATATTTATACAGATATATATTCATACAGATATACAGATATATATTCATACAGATATACAGATATATATTTATACAGATATATATTCATACAGATATACAGATATATATTTATACAGATATATATTTATACAGATATACAGATATATATTTATACAGATATACAGATATATATTCATACAGATATACAGATATATATTCATACAGATATACAGATATATATTATACAGATATATATTCATACAGATATACAGATATATATTCATACAGATATACAGATATATATTTATACAGATATATATTTATACAGATATATATTCATACAGATATACAGATATATATTCATACAGATATACAGATATATATTTATACAGATATATATTCATACAGATATACAGATATATATTTATACAGATATATATTCATACAGATATACAGATATATATTTATACAGATATATATTCATACAGATATACAGATATATATTCATACAGATATACAGATATATATTCATACAGGTATACAGATATATATTTATACAGATATATATATTCATACAGATATACAGATATATATTCATACAGGTATACAGATATATATTTATACAGATATATATTCATACAGATTATACATATATATATTCATACAGATATACAGATATATATTTATACAGATATATATTCATACAGATATATATTTATACAGATATACAGATATATATTATACAGATATACAGATATATATTCATACATATATACAGATATATATTATACAGATATACAGATATATATTCATACAGGATATACAGATATATATTTATACAGATATATATTCATACAGATATACAGATATATATTCATACAGATATACAGATATATATTTATACAATTATATTATATTATACAGATATATATTCATACAGATATACAGATATATATTCATACAGATATACAGATATATATTTATACATATATATATTCATACAGATATACAGATATATATTCATACAGATATACAGATATATATTTATACAGATATATATTCATACAGATATATATATTATACATATATATATTCATACAGATATACAGATATATATTCATACAGGTATACAGATATATATTTATACAGATATATATTCATACAGATATACAGATATATATATTTATACAGATATATATTTCATACAGATATACAGATATATATTCATACAGATATATATTCATACAGATATACAGATATATATTCATACAGATATACAGATATATATTTATACATATATATATTCATACAGATATACAGATATATATTCATACAGATATACAGATATATATTTATACAGATATATATTCATACAGATATACAGATAAATATTATACATATATATATTCATACAGATATACAGATATATATTCATACAGGATATACAGATATATATTTATACAGATATATATTCATACAGATATACAGATATATATATTTATACAGATATATATTCATACAGATATACAGATATATATTCATACAGATATACAGATATATCATACAGTATACAGATATATATTTATACAGATATATATTCATACAGATATACAGATATATATTCATACAGATATACAGATATATATTTATACAGATATATATTCATACAGATATACAGATATATATTCATACAGATATACAGATATATATTCATACAGATATACAGATATATATTTATACAGATATATATTCATACAGATATACAGATATATATATATACAGATATATATTCATACAGATATACAGATATATATTCATACAGATATACAGATATATATTTATACAGATATATATTCATACAGATATACAGATATATATTCATACAGTATACAGATATATATTTATACAGATATATTCATACAGATATACAGATATATATTTATACATATATATATTCATACAGATATACAGATATATATTCATACAGGTATACAGATATATATTTATACAGATATATATTCATACAGATATACAGATTAATATATTTATACAGATATATATTATACAGATATACAGATATATCATACAGATATACAGATATATATTCATACAGGTATACAGATATATATTTATACAGATATATATTCATACAGATATACAGATATATATTCATACAGATATACAGATATATATTTATACAGATATATATTCATACAGATATACAGATATATATTCATACAGATATACAGATATATATTCATACAGGTATACAGATATATATTTATACAGATATATATTCATACAGATATACAGATATATATTCATACAGATATACAGATATATATTTATACAGATATAATATTCATACAGATATACAGATATATATTCATACAGATATACAGATAATATATTTATACAGATATATATTCATACAGATATACAGATATATATTTATACAGATATATATTCATACAGATATACAGATATATATTCATACAGATATACAGATATATATTTATACAGATATAATATTCATACAGATATACAGATATATATTCATACAGGTATACAGATATATATTTATACAGATATATATTCATACAGATATACAGATATATTCATACAGATATACAGATATATATTTATACAGATATAATATATTCATACAGATATACAGATATATATTCATACAGATATATATTCATACAGATATACAGATATATATTCATACAGATATACAGATATATATTTATACAGATATATATTCATACAGATATACAGATATATATTCATACAGATATACAGATATATATTCATACAGGTATACAGATATATATTATACAGATATATATTCATACAGATATACAGATATATATTCATACAGATATACAGATATATATTTATACAGATATATATTCATACAGATATACAGATATATATTCATACAGATATACAGATATATATTATACAGATATATATTCATACAGATATACAGATATATATTTATACAGATATATATTCATACAGATATACAGATATATATTCATACAGATATACAGATATATTCATACAGGTATACAGATATATATTTATACAGATATATATTCATACAGATATACAGATATATATTCATACAGATATATATTTATACAGATATATATTCATACAGATATACAGATATATATTTATACAGATATATATTCATACAGATATACAGATATATATTCATACAGATATAAGATATATATTTATACAGATATATATTATACAGATATACAGATATATATTCATACAGATATACAGATATATATTCATACAGATATACAGATATATATTTATACAGATATATATTCATACAGATATACAGATATATATTTATACAGATATATATTCATACAGATATACAGATATATATTCATACAGATATACAGATATATATTTATACAGATATATATTCATACAGATATACAGATATATATTTATACAGATATATATTCATACAGATATACAGATATATATTTATACAGATATATATTCATACAGATATACAGATATATATTCATACAGATATACAGATATATATTTATACAGATATATATTCATACAGATATACAGATATATATTCATACAGATATATATTTATACAGATATACAGATATATATTATACAGATATACAGATATATATTCATACAGATATACAGATATATATTCATACAGGTATACAGATATATATTTATACAGATATATATTCATACAGATATACAGATATATATTCATACAGATATACAGATATATAAGTTATACAGATATATATTTATACAGATATATATTCATACAGATATACAGATATATATTCATACAGATATACAGATATATATTTATACAGATATATATTCATACAGATATACAGATATATATTTATACAGATATATATTCATACAGATATACAGATATATATTTATACAGATATATATTCATACAGATATACAGATATATATTCATACAGATATACAGATATATATTCATACAGGTATACAGATATATATTATACAGATATATATTCATACAGATATACAGATATATATTCATACAGGTATACAGATATATATTTATACAGATATATATTCATACAGATATACAGATATATATTCATACAGATATACAGATATATATTTATACAGATATATATTATACAGATATATATTATACAGATATACAGATATATATTCATACAGATATACAGATATATATTCATACAGATATACAGATATATATTCATACAGATATACAGATATATCATACGTATACAGATAATATTTATACAGATATATATTCATACAGATATACAGATATATATTCATACAGATATACAGATATATATTTATACAGATATATATTCATACAGATATATATTCATACAGATATACAGATATATATTCATACAGATATACAGATATATATTTATACAGATATATTCATACAGATATACAGATATATATTCATACAGGTATACAGATATATATTTATACAGATATATATTCATACAGAATACAGATATATATTATACAGATATATATTCATACAGATATACAGATATATATTCATACAGTATACAGATATATATTTATACAGATATATATTCATACAGATATACAGATATATATTTATACAGATATATATTCATACAGATATACAGATATATATTTATACAGATATATATTCATACAGATATACAGATATATATTCATACAGATATACAGATATATATTTATACAGATATATATTCATACAGATATACAGATATATATTCATACAGTATACAGATATATATTTATACAGATATATATTTCATACAGATATACAGATATATATATTCAGATACAGATATATATTCATACAGATATACAGATATATATTCATACAGATATACAGATATATATTTATACAGATATATATTCATACAGATATACAGATATATATTTATACAGATATATATTCATACAGATATACAGATATATATTCATACAGATATACAGATATATATTCATACAGGTATACAGATATATATTTATACAGATATATATTCATACAGATATACAGATATATATTCATACAGATATACAGATATATATTTATACAGATATATATTCATACAGATATACAGATATATATTCATACAGATATACAGATATATATTATACAGTATACAGATATAATTATACAGATATATATTCATACAGATATACAGATATATATTCATACAGATATACAGATATATATTTATACAGATATATATTCATACAGATATACAGATATATATTCATACAGATATACAGATATATATTTATACAGATATATATTCATACAGATATACAGATATATATTATACAGATATATATTCATACAGATATACAGATATATATTCATACAGATATACAGATATATATTTATACAGATATATATTCATACAGATATACAGATATATATTCATACAGATATACAGATATATATTATACAGATATACAGATATATATTATACAGATATATATTCATACAGATATACAGATATATATTCATACAGATATACAGATATATATTTATACAGATATATATTCATACAGATATACAGATATATATTCATACAGATATACAGATATATATTCATACAGATATACAGATATATATTCATACAGTATACAGATATATATTTATACAGATATATATTCATACAGATATACAGATATATATTCATACAGGTATACAGATATATATTTATACAGATATATATTCATACAGATATACAGATATATATTCATACAGATATACAGATATATATTTATACAGATATATATTCATACAGATATACAGATATATATTTATACAGATATATATATACAGATATACAGATATATATTCATACAGATATACAGATATATATTCATACAGGATATACAGATATATATTTATACAGATATATATTCATACAGATATACAGATATATATTCATACAGATATACAGATATATATTTATACAGATATATATTCATACAGTATACAGATATATATTATACAGATATATATTCATACAGATATACAGATATATATTCATACAGTATACAGATATATATTCATACAGATATACAGATATATATTTATACAGATATATCATACAGATATATATTTATACAGATATATATTCATACAGATATACAGATATATATTCATACAGGTATACAGATATATATTTATACAGATATATATTCATACAGATATACAGATATATATTTATACAGATATATATTTATACAGATATACAGATATATATTTTATACAGATATATATTCATACAGATATACAGATATATATTCATACAGATATACAGATATATATTTATACAGATATATATTCATACAGATATACAGATATATATTCATACAGTATACAGATATATATTTATACAGATATATATTCATACAGATATACAGATATATATTTATACAGATATATATTCATACAGATATACAGATATATATTCATACAGGTATACAGATATATATTTATACAGATATATATTCATACAGATATACAGATATATATTTATACAGATATATATTCATACAGATATACAGATATATATTCATACAGATATACAGATATATATTCATACAGATATACAGATATATATTTATACAGATATATATTCATACAGATATACAGATATATATTCATACAGATATACAGATATATATTTATACAGATATATATTCATACAGATATACAGATATATATTCATACAGATATACAGATATATATTCATACAGATATACAGATATATATTTATACAGATATATATTCATACAGATATACAGATATATATTCATACAGGATATACAGATATATATTTATACAGATATATATTCATACAGATATACAGATATATATTCATACAGATATACAGATATATATTTATACAGATATATATTCATACAGATATACAGATATATATTTATACAGATATATATTCATACAGATATACAGATATATATTCATACAGATATACAGATATATATTTATACAGATATATATTCATACAGATATACAGATATATATTCATACAGATATACAGATATATATTCATACAGATATACAGATATATATTTATACAGATATATATTCATACAGATATACAGATATATATTCATACAGGTATACAGATATATATTTATACAGATATATATTCATACAGATATACAGATATATATTCATACAGATATACAGATATATATTCATAAGTATACAGATATATATTCATACAGATATACAGATATATATTTATACAGATATATATTCATACAGATATACAGATATATATTCATACAGATATACAGATATATATTTATACAGATATATATTCATACAGATATACAGATATATATTCATACAGGTATACAGATATATATTATACAGATATATATTCATACAGATATACAGATATATATTTATACAGATATATATTCATACAGATATACAGATATATATTCATACAGATATACAGATATATATTCATACAGTATACAGATATATATTATACAGATATATATTCATACAGATATACAGATATATATTTATACAGATATACAGTTATACAGATATACAGATATATATTCATACAGATATACAGATATATATTTATACAGATATATATTCATACAGATATACAGATATATATTCATACAGATATACAGATATATATTTATACAGATATATATTCATACAGATATACAGATATATATTCATACAGTATACAGATATATATTCATACAGTATACAGATATATATTTATACAGATATATATTCATACAGATATACAGATATATATTCATACAGATATACAGATATATATTCATACAGGTATACAGATATATATTATACAGATATATATTCATACAGATATACAGATATATTTATACAGATATATATTCATACAGATATACAGATATATATTCATACAGATATACAGATATATATTATACAGATATACAGATATATATTCATACAGATATACAGATATATATTCATACAGATATACAGATATATATATACAGATATATATTCATACAGATATACAGATATATATTCATACAGGTATACAGATATATATTTATACAGATATATATTCATACAGATATACAGATATATATTCATACAGGTATACAGATATATATTTATACAGATATATATTCATACAGATATACAGATATATATTCATACAGATATACAGATATATATTTATACAGATATATATTCATACAGATATACAGATATATATTATACAGATATATATTCATACAGATATACAGATATATATTCATACAGATATACAGATATATATTTATACAGATATATATTCATACAGATATACAGATATATATTCATACAGATATACAGATATATATTCATACAGTATACAGATATATATTTATACAGATATATATTCATACAGATATACAGATATATATTCATACAGATATACAGATATATATTTATACAGATATATATTCATACAGATATACAGATATATATTCATACAGATATACAGATATATATTCATACAGGTATACAGATATATATTCATACAGATATACAGATATATATTTATACAGATATATATTCATACAGATATACAGATATATATTCATACAGATATACAGATATATATTTATACAGATATATATTCATACAGATATACAGATATATATTCATACAGTATACAGATATATATTATACAGATATATATTCATACAGATATACAGATATATATTTATACAGATATATATTTATACAGATATACAGATATATATTCATACAGATATACAGATATATATTCATACAGGTATACAGATATATATTTATACAGATATATATTCATACAGATATACAGATATATATTCATACAGATATACAGATATATATTTATACAGATATATATTCATACAGATATACAGATATATATTTATACAGATATATATTCATACAGATATACAGATATATATTCATACAGATATACAGATATATATTATACAGATATATATTATACAGATATACAGATATATATTCATCAAGATATACAGATATATATTCATACAGATATACAGATATATATTCATACAGATATATATTCATACAGATATACAGATATATATTCATACAGATATACAGATATATATTCATACAGGTATACAGATATATATTTATACAGATATATATTCATACAGATATACAGATATATATTTATACAGATATATATTCATACAGATATACAGATATATATTCATACAGATATACAGATATATATTATACATATATATTCATACAGATATATATTCATACAGATATACAGATATATATTCATACAGATATACAGATATATATTTATACATATATATATTCATACAGATATACAGATATATATTCATACAGGTATACAGATATATATTTATACAGATATATATTCATACAGATACAGATATTATACAGATATATATATTCATACAGATATACAGATAAATATTCATACAGGTATACAGATATATATTTATACAGATATATATTCATACAGATATACAGATATATATTTATACAGATATATATTCATACAGATATACAGATATATATTCATACAGATATACAGATATATATTTATACAGATATATATTTCATACAGATATACAGATATATATTCATACAGATATACAGATATATATTTATACAGATATATATTCATACAGATATACAGATATATATTCATACAGATATACAGATATATATTCAGATTTCTACAGATATACAGATATATATTTATACAGATATATATTCATACAGATATACAGATATATATTCATACAGTATACAGATATATATTTATACAGATATATATTCATACAGATATACAGATATATATTTATACAGATATATATTCATACAGATATACAGATATATATTCATACAGATATACAGATATATATTCATACAGTATACAGATATATATTTATACAGATATATATTCATACAGATATACAGATATATATTCATACAGATATACAGATATATATTTATACAGATATATATTCATACAGATATACAGATATATATTCATACAGATATACAGATATATATTCATAGATACAGATATATATTTATACAGATATATATTCATACAGATATACAGATATATATTCATACAGGATATACAGATATATATTATACAGATATATATTCATACAGATATACAGATATATATTCATACAGATATACAGATATATATTTACAGATATATATTCATACAGATATACAGATATATATTTATACAGATATATATTCATACAGATATACAGATATATATTCATACAGATATACAGATATATATTTATACAGATATATATTCATACAGATATACAGATATATATTCTATACAGATATATATTCATACAGATATACAGATATATTTATACAGATATATATTCATACAGATCAGATATACAGATATATATTCATACAGGATATACAGATATATATTTATACAGATATATATTCATACAGATATACAGATATATATTCATACAGATATACAGATATATATTTATACAGATATATATTCATACAGATATATATTATACAGATATACAGATATATATTCATACAGATATACAGATATATATTCATACAGATATACAGATATATATTATACAGATATACAGATATAATATTCATACAGATATACAGATATATATTTATACAGATATATATTCATACAGATATACAGATATATATTCATACAGATATACAGATATATATTTATACAGATATATATTCATACAGATATATATTCATACAGATATACAGATATATATTCATACAGATATACAGATATATATTTATACATATATATATTCATACAGATATACAGATATATATTCATACAGGTATACAGATATATATTTATACAGATATATATTCATACAGATATATATATTTATACATATATATATTCATACAGATATACAGATATATATTCATACAGATATACAGATATATATTTATACAGATATATATTCATACAGATATATATTCATACAGATATACAGATATATATTCATACAGATATACAGATATATATTATACAGATATATATTCATACAGGTATACAGATATATATTTATACAGATATATATTCATACAGATATACAGATATATATATTTATACAGATATATATTTATACAGATATACAGATATATATTCATACAGATATACAGATATATATTCATACAGGTATACAGATATATATTTATACAGATATATATTCATACAGATATACAGATATATATTCATACAGATATACAGATATATATTTATACAGATATATATTCATACAGATATACAGATATATATTTATACAGATATATATTCATACAGATATACAGATATATATTCATACAGATATACAGATATATATTCATACAGGTATACAGATATATATTTATACAGATATATATATTCATACAGATATACAGATATATATTCATACAGTATACAGATATATATTTATACAGATATATATTCATACAGATATACAGATATATATTCATACAGATATACAGATATATATTCATACAGGTATACAGATATATATTTATACAGATATATATTCATACAGATATACAGATATATATTCATACAGATATACAGATATATATTTATACAGATATATATTCATACAGATATACAGATATATATTCATACAGATATACAGATATATATTCATACAGTATACAGATATATATTCATACAGATATACAGATATATATTTATACAGATATATATTCATACAGATATACAGATATATATTCATACAGATATACAGATATATATTTATACAGATATATATTCATACAGATATACAGATATATATTCATACAGATATACAGATATATATTCATACAGGTATACAGATATATATTTATACAGATATATATTCATACAGATATATATATTTATACATATATATATTCATACAGATATACAGATATATATTCATACAGGTATACAGATATATATTTATACAGATATATATTCATACAGATATACAGATATATATATTTATACAGATATATATTATACAGATATACAGATATATATTCATACAGATATATATTCATACAGATATACAGATATATATTCATACAGATATACAGATATATATTTATACATATATATATTCATACAGATATACAGATATATATATTCATACAGGTATACAGATATATATTTATACAGATATATATTCATACAGATATACAGATATATATATTTATACATATATATATTCATACAGATATACAGATATATATTCATACAGGTATACAGATATATATTTATACAGATATATATTCATACAGATATACAGATATATATATTATACAGATATATATTTATACATAATATTATACAGATATACAGATATATATTCATACAGATATACAGATATATATTCATACAGGTATACAGATATATATTTATACAGATATATATTCATACAGATATACAGATATATATTCATACAGATAATACAGATATATATTTATACAGATATATATTCATACAGATATACAGATATATATTCATACAGATATACAGATATATATTCATACAGGTATACAGATATATATTTATACAGATATATATTCATACAGATATACAGATATATATTCATACAGTATACAGATATATATTTATACAGATATATATTCATACAGATATACAGATATATATTCATACAGATATACAGATATATATTTATACAGATATATATTCATACAGATATACAGATATATATTTATACAGATATATATTCATACAGATATACAGATATATATTCATACAGATATACAGATATATATTTATACAGATATATATTCATTACAGATATACAGATATATATTCATACAGATATACAGATAATTTCAACAGGTATACAGATATATATTTATACAGATATATATTCATACAGATATACAGATATATATTCATACAGATATACAAAGATATATTTTATACAGATATATATTCTACAGTATACAGTATATTATACAGATACAGATATATATTCATAAGTATACAGATATATATTCTACAGATATACAGATATATATTTATACAGATATATATTTCATACAGATATACAGATATATATTCATACAGATATACAGATATATATTTATACAGATATATATTCATACAGATATACAGATATATATTCATACAGGTATACAGATTATACTATTTATACAGATATAGTTCATACAGATATACAGATATATATTTATACAGATATATATTTATACAGATAAAGATATATATTCATACAGATATACAGATATATATTCATACAGGTATACAGATATATATTTATACAGATATATATTCATACAGATATACAGATATATATTCATACAGATATACAGATATATATTTATACAGATATATATTCATACAGATATACAGATATATATTTATACAGATATATATTCATACAGATATACAGATATATATTCATACAGATATACAGATATATATTTATACAGATATATATTTAATACAGATATACAGATATATATTATCAGATATACAGATATATATTCATACAGATATACAGATATATATTCATACAGATATATATTTATACAGATATACAGATATATATTCATACAGATATACAGATATATATTCATACAGGTATACAGATATATATTTATACAGATATATATTCATACAGATATACAGATATATATTTATACAGATATATATTCATACAGATATACAGATATATATTCATACAGATATACAGATATATATTTATACATATATATATTCATACAGATATATATTCATACAGATATACAGATATATATTTATACATATATATATTCATACAGATATACAGATATATATTCATACAGGTATACAGATATATATTTATACAGATATATATTCATACAGATATATATATTTATACATATATATATATTCATACAGATATACAGATATATATTCATACAGGTATACAGATATATATTTATACAGATATATATTCATACAGATATACAGATATATATATTTATACAGATATATATTTATACAGATATACAGATATATATTCATACAGATATACAGATATATATTCATACAGATATATATTCATACAGATATACAGATATATATTCATACAGATATACAGATATATATTTATACATATATATTCATACAGATATACAGATATATATTCATACAGGTATACAGATATATATTTATACAGATATATATTCATACAGATATACAGATATATATATTTATACATATATATATATTCATACAGATATACAGATATATATTCATACAGGTATACAGATATATATTTATACAGATATATATTCATACAGATATACAGATATATATATTTATACAGATATATATTTATACAGATATACAGATATATATTCATACAGATATACAGATATATATTCATACAGGTATACAGATATATATTTATACAGATATATATTCATACAGATATACAGATATATATTCATACAGATATACAGATATATATTTATACAGATATATATTCATACAGATATACAGATATATATTCATACAGATATACAGATATATATTCATACAGGTATACAGATATATATTTATACAGATATATATTCATACAGATATACAGATATATATATTTATACAGATATATATTTATACAGATATACAGATATATATTCATACAGATATATATTCATACAGATATACAGATATATATTCATACAGATATACAGATATATATTTATACATATATATATTCATACAGATATACAGATATATATTCATACAGGTATACAGATATATATTTATACAGATATATATTCATACAGATATACAGATATATATATTTATACATATATATATTCATACAGATATACAGATATATATTCATACAGGTATACAGATATATATTTATACAGATATATATTCATACAGATATACAGATATATATATTTATACAGATATATATTTATACAGATATACAGATATATATTCATACAGATATACAGATATATATTCATACAGGTATACAGATATATATTTATACAGATATATATTCATACAGATATACAGATATATATTCATACAGATATACAGATATATATTTATACAGATATATATTCATACAGATATACAGATATATATTCATACAGATATACAGATATATATTCATACAGGTATACAGATATATATTTATACAGATATATATTCATACAGATATACAGATATATATTCATACAGGTATACAGATATATATTTATACAGATATATATTCATACAGATATACAGATATATATTCATACAGATATACAGATATATATTTATACAGATATATATTCATACAGATATACAGATATATATTTATACAGATATATATTCATACAGATATACAGATATATATTCATACAGATATACAGATATATATTTATACAGATATATATTCATACAGATATACAGATATATATTCATACAGATATACAGATATATATTCATACAGATATACAGATATATATTTATACAGATATATATTCATACAGGTATACAGATATATATTTATACAGATATATATTCATACAGATATACAGATATATATTCATACAGGTATACAGATATATATTTATACAGATATATATTCATACAGATATACAGATATATATTCATACAGATATACAGATATATATTTATACAGATATATATTCATACAGATATATATTTATACAGATATACAGATATATATTTATACAGATATACAGATATATATTCATACAGATATACAGATATATATTTATACAGATATACAGATATATATTCATACAGATATACAGATATATATTTATACAGATATATATTCATACAGATATACAGATATATATTCATACAGATATACAGATATATATTTATACATATATATATTCATACAGATATATATTCATACAGATATACAGATATATATTCATACAGATATACAGATATATATTTATACATATATATATTCATACAGATATACAGATATATATTCATACAGGTATACAGATATATATTTATACAGATATATATTCATACAGATATATATATTTATACATATATATATTCATACAGATATACAGATATATATTCATACAGGTATACAGATATATATTTATACAGATATATATTCATACAGATATATATTCATACAGATATACAGATATATATTCATACAGATATACAGATATATATTTATACAGATATATATTCATACAGGTATACAGATATATATTTATACAGATATATATTCATACAGATATACAGATATATATATTTATACAGATATATATTTATACAGATATACAGATATATATTCATACAGATATACAGATATATATTCATACAGATATACAGATATATATTTATACAGATATATATTCATACAGATATACAGATATATATTCATACAGATATACAGATATATATTTATACAGATATATATTCATACAGATATACAGATATATATTTATACAGATATATATTCATACAGATATACAGATATATATTCATACAGATATACAGATATATATTCATACAGGTATACAGATATATATTTATACAGATATATATATTCATACAGATATACAGATATATATTCATACAGGTATACAGATATATATTTATACAGATATATATTCATACAGATATACAGATATATATTTATACAGATATATATTCATACAGATATATATTTATACAGATATACAGATATATATTTATACAGATATACAGATATATATTCATACAGATATACAGATATATATTCATACAGATATACAGATATATATTCATACGGATATACAGATATATATTTATACAGATATATATTCATACAGATATACAGATATATATTCATACAGATATACAGATATATATTTATACAGATATATATTCATACAGATATATATTCATACAGATATACAGATATATATTCATACAGATATACAGATATATATTTATACATATATATATTCATACAGATATACAGATATATATTCATACAGGTATACAGATATATATTTATACAGATATATATTCATACAGATATATATATTTATACATATATATATTCATACAGATATACAGATATATATTCATACAGGTATACAGATATATATTTATACAGATATATATTCATACAGATATACAGATATATATATTTATACAGATATATATTTATACAGATATACAGATATATATTCATACAGATATATATTCATACAGATATACAGATATATATTCATACAGATATACAGATATATATTTATACATATATATATTCATACAGATATACAGATATATATTCATACAGGTATACAGATATATATTTATACAGATATATATTCATACAGATATACAGATATATATATTTATACATATATATATTCATACAGATATACAGATATATATTCATACAGGTATACAGATATATATTTATACAGATATATATTCATACAGATATACAGATATATATATTTATACAGATATATATTTATACAGATATACAGATATATATTCATACAGATATACAGATATATATTCATACAGGTATACAGATATATATTTATACAGATATATATTCATACAGATATATATATTTATACATATATATATTCATACAGATATACAGATATATATTCATACAGGTATACAGATATATATTTATACAGATATATATTCATACAGATATATATTCATACAGATATACAGATATATATTCATACAGATATACAGATATATATTTATACAGATATATATTCATACAGGTATACAGATATATATTTATACAGATATATATTCATACAGATATACAGATATATATATTTATACAGATATATATTTATACAGATATACAGATATATATTCATACAGATATACAGATATATATTCATACAGGTATACAGATATATATTTATACAGATATATATTCATACAGATATACAGATATATATTCATACAGATATACAGATATATATTTATACAGATATATATTCATACAGATATACAGATATATATTTATACAGATATATATTCATACAGATATACAGATATATATTCATACAGATATACAGATATATATTCATACAGGTATACAGATATATATTTATACAGATATATATATTCATACAGATATACAGATATATATTCATACAGGTATACAGATATATATTTATACAGATATATATTCATACAGATATACAGATATATATTCATACAGATATACAGATATATATTCATACAGGTATACAGATATATATTTATACAGATATATATTCATACAGATATACAGATATATATTCATACAGATATACAGATATATATTTATACAGATATATATTCATACAGATATACAGATATATATTCATACAGATATACAGATATATATTCATACAGATATACAGATATATATTCATACAGATATACAGATATATATTTATACAGATATATATTCATACAGATATACAGATATATATTCATACAGATATACAGATATATATTTATACAGATATATATTCATACAGATATACAGATATATATTCATACAGGTATACAGATATATATTTATACAGATATATATTCATACAGATATACAGATATATATTTATACAGATATATATTTATACAGATATACAGATATATATTCATACAGATATACAGATATATATTCATACAGGTATACAGATATATATTTATACAGATATATATTCATACAGATATACAGATATATATTCATACAGATATACAGATATATATTTATACAGATATATATTCATACAGATATACAGATATATATTTATACAGATATATATTCATACAGATATACAGATATATATTCATACAGATATACAGATATATATTCATACAGGTATACAGATATATATTTATACAGATATATATTCATACAGATATATATATTTATACATATATATATTCATACAGATATACAGATATATATTCATACAGGTATACAGATATATATTTATACAGATATATATTCATACAGATATACAGATATATATATTTATACAGATATATATTTATACAGATATACAGATATATATTCATACAGATATATATTCATACAGATATACAGATATATATTCATACAGATATACAGATATATATTTATACATATATATATTCATACAGATATACAGATATATATTCATACAGGTATACAGATATATATTTATACAGATATATATTCATACAGATATACAGATATATATATTTATACATATATATATTCATACAGATATACAGATATATATTCATACAGGTATACAGATATATATTTATACAGATATATATTCATACAGATATACAGATATATATATTTATACAGATATATATTTATACAGATATACAGATATATATTCATACAGATATACAGATATATATTCATACAGGTATACAGATATATATTTATACAGATATATATTCATACAGATATACAGATATATATTCATACAGATATACAGATATATATTTATACAGATATATATTCATACAGATATACAGATATATATTCATACAGATATACAGATATATATTCATACAGGTATACAGATATATATTTATACAGATATATATTCATACAGATATACAGATATATATTCATACAGGTATACAGATATATATTTATACAGATATATATTCATACAGATATACAGATATATATTCATACAGATATACAGATATATATTTATACAGATATATATTCATACAGATATACAGATATATATTTATACAGATATATATTCATACAGATATACAGATATATATTCATACAGATATACAGATATATATTTATACAGATATATATTCATACAGATATACAGATATATATTCATACAGATATACAGATATATATTCATACAGGTATACAGATATATATTTATACAGATATATATTCATACAGATATACAGATATATATTCATACAGATATACAGATATATATTTATACAGATATATATTCATACAGATATACAGATATATATTCATACAGATATACAGATATATATTCATACAGGTATACAGATATATATTCATACAGATATACAGATATATATTTATACAGATATATATTCATACAGATATACAGATATATATTCATACAGATATACAGATATATATTTATACAGATATATATTCATACAGATATACAGATATATATTCATACAGGTATACAGATATATATTTATACAGATATATATTCATACAGATATACAGATATATATTTATACAGATATATATTTATACAGATATACAGATATATATTCATACAGATATACAGATATATATTCATACAGGTATACAGATATATATTTATACAGATATATATTCATACAGATATACAGATATATATTCATACAGATATACAGATATATATTTATACAGATATATATTCATACAGATATACAGATATATATTTATACAGATATATATTCATACAGATATACAGATATATATTCATACAGATATACAGATATATATTTATACAGATATATATTTATACAGATATACAGATATATATTCATACAGATATACAGATATATATTCATACAGATATACAGATATATATTTATACAGATATATATTTATACAGATATACAGATATATATTCATACAGATATACAGATATATATTCATACAGGTATACAGATATATATTTATACAGATATATATTCATACAGATATACAGATATATATTTATACAGATATATATTCATACAGATATACAGATATATATTCATACAGATATACAGATATATATTTATACAGATATATATTCATACAGATATATATTCATACAGATATACAGATATATATTTATACAGATATATATTCATACAGATATACAGATATATATTCATACAGGTATACAGATATATATTTATACAGATATATATTCATACAGATATATATATTTATACATATATATATTTCATACAGATATACAGATATATATTCATACAGGTATACAGATATATATTTATACAGATATATATTCATACAGATATACAGATATATATATTTATACAGATATATATTTATACAGATATACAGATATATATTCATACAGATATACAGATATATATTTATACAGATATATATTCATACAGATATACAGATATATATTCATACAGATATACAGATATATATTTATACATATATATTCATACAGATATACAGATATATATTCATACAGGTATACAGATATATATTTATACAGATATATATTCATACAGATATACAGATATATATTTATACATATATATATTCATACAGATATACAGATATATATTCATACAGGTATACAGATATATATTTATACAGATATATATTCATACAGATATACAGATATATATATTTATACAGATATATATTTATACAGATATTACAGATATATATTCATACAGATATACAGATATATATTCATACAGATATACAGATATATATTTATACAGATATATATTCATACAGATATACAGATATATATTCATACAGATATACAGATATATATTTATACAGATATATATTCATACAGATATACAGATATATATTCATACAGATATACAGATATATATTCATACAGGTATACAGATATATATTTATACAGATATATATTCATACAGATATACAGATATATATATTTATACAGATATATATTTATACAGATATACAGATATATATTCATACAGATATATATTCATACAGATATACAGATATATATTCATACAGATATACAGATATATATTTATACAGATATATATTCATACAGATATACAGATATATATTCATACAGGTATACAGATATATATTTATACAGATATATATTCATACAGATATACAGATATATATTTATACAGATATATATTCATACAGATATACAGATATATATTCATACAGGTATACAGATATATATTTATACAGATATATATTCATACAGATATACAGATATATATATTTATACAGATATATATTTATACAGATATACAGATATATATTCATACAGATATACAGATATATATTCATACAGGTATACAGATATATATTTATACAGATATATATTCATACAGATATACAGATATATATTCATACAGATATACAGATATATATTTATACAGATATATATTCATACAGATATACAGATATATATTCATACAGATATACAGATATATATTCATACAGGTATACAGATATATATTTATACAGATATATATTCATACAGATATACAGATATATATTCATACAGGTATACAGATATATATTTATACAGATATATATTCATACAGATATACAGATATATATTCATACAGATATACAGATATATATTTATACAGATATATATTCATACAGATATACAGATATATATTTATACAGATATATATTCATACAGATATACAGATATATATTCATACAGATATACAGATATATATTTATACAGATATATATTCATACAGATATACAGATATATATTCATACAGATATACAGATATATATTCATACAGATATACAGATATATATTTATACAGATATATATTCATACAGGTATACAGATATATATTTATACAGATATATATTCATACAGATATACAGATATATATTCATACAGGTATACAGATATATATTTATACAGATATATATTCATACAGATATACAGATATATATTCATACAGATATACAGATATATATTTATACAGATATATATTCATACAGATATATATTATACAGATATACAGATATATATTTATACAGATATACAGATATATATTCATACAGATATACAGATATATATTTATACAGATATACAGATATATATTCATACAGATATACAGATATATATTTATACAGATATATATTCATACAGATATACAGATATATATTCATACAGATATACAGATATATATTTATACATATATATATTCATACAGATATATATTCATACAGATATACAGATATATATTCATACAGATATACAGATATATATTTATACATATATATATTCATACAGATATACAGATATATATTCATACAGGTATACAGATATATATTTATACAGATATATATTCATACAGATATATATTTATACATATATATATTCATACAGATATACAGATATATATTCATACAGGTATACAGATATATATTTATACAGATATATATTCATACAGATATATATTCATACAGATATACAGATATATATTCATACAGATATACAGATATATATTTATACAGATATATATTCATACAGATATACAGATATATATTTATACAGATATATATTCATACAGATATACAGATATATATATTTATACAGATATATATTTATACAGATATACAGATATATATTCATACAGATATACAGATATATATTCATACAGGTATACAGATATATATTTATACAGATATATATTCATACAGATATACAGATATATATTCATACAGATATACAGATATATATTTATACAGATATATATTCATACAGATATACAGATATATATTTATACAGATATATATTCATACAGATATACAGATATATATTCATACAGGTATACAGATATATATTTATACAGATATATATATTCATACAGATATACAGATATATATTCATACAGGTATACAGATATATATTTATACAGATATATATTCATACAGATATACAGATATATATTTATACAGATATATATTCATACAGATATATATTTATACAGATATACAGATATATATTCATACAGATATACAGATATATATACATACAGATATACAGATATATATTTATACAGATATACAGATATATATTCATACAGATATACAGATATATATATATACAGATATATATTCATACAGATATACAGATATATATTCATACAGATATACAGATATATATTTATACATATATATATTCATACAGATATATATTCATACAGATATACAGATATATATTCATACAGATATACAGATATATATTTATACATATATATATTCATACAGATATACAGATATATATTCATACAGGTATACAGATATATATTTATACAGATATATATTCATACAGATATATATATTTATACATATATATATTCATACAGATATACAGATATATATTCATACAGGTATACAGATATATATTTATACAGATATATATTCATACAGATATACAGATATATATATTTATACAGATATATATTTATACAGATATACAGATATATATTCATACAGATATATATTCATACAGATATACAGATATATATTCATACAGATATACAGATATATATTTATACATATATATATTCATACAGATATACAGATATATATTCATACAGGTATACAGATATATATTTATACAGATATATATTCATACAGATATACAGATATATATTTATACATATATATATTCATACAGATATACAGATATATATTCATACAGGTATACAGATATATATTTATACAGATATATATTCATACAGATATACAGATATATATATTTATACAGATATATATTTATACAGATATACAGATATATATTCATACAGATATACAGATATATATTCATACAGGTATACAGATATATATTTATACAGATATATATTCATACAGATATATATATTTATACATATATATATTCATACAGATATACAGATATATATTCATACAGGTATACAGATATATATTTATACAGATATATATTCATACAGATATATATTCATACAGATATACAGATATATATTCATACAGATATACAGATATATATTTATACAGATATATATTCATACAGATATACAGATATATATTTATACAGATATATATTCATACAGATATACAGATATATATATTTATACAGATATATATTTATACAGATATACAGATATATATTCATACAGATATACAGATATATATTCATACAGTATACAGATATATATTTATACAGATATATATTCATACAGATATACAGATATATATTCATACAGATATACAGATATATATTTATACAGATATATATTCATACAGATATACAGATATATATTTATACAGATATATATTCATACAGATATACAGATATATATTCATACAGATATACAGATATATATTCATACAGGTATACAGATATATATTTATACAGATATATATTCATACAGATATACAGATATATATTCATACAGGTATACAGATATATATTTATACAGATATATATTCATACAGATATACAGATATATATTCATACAGATATACAGATATATATTTATACAGATATATATTCATACAGATATATATTTATACAGATATACAGATATATATTTATACAGATATACAGATATATATTCATACATATATACAGATATATATTTATACAGATATACAGATATATAATCATACAGGATATACAGATATATATTTATACAGATATATATTCATACAGATATACAGATATATATTCATACAGATATACAGATATATATTTATACATATATATATTCATACAGATATATATTCATACAGATATACAGATATATATTCATACAGATATACAGATATATATTTATACATATATATATTCATACAGATATACAGATATATATTCATACAGGTATACAGATATATATTTATACAGATATATATTCATACAGATATATATATTTATACATATATATATTCATACAGATATACAGATATATATTCATACAGGTATACAGATATATATTTATACAGATATATTCATACAGATATACAGATATATATATTATACAGATATATATTTATACAGATATACAGATATATATTCATACAGATATATATTCATACAGATATACAGATATATATTCATACAGATATACAGATATATATTTATACATATATATATTCATACAGATATACAGATATATATTCATACAGGTATACAGATATATATTTATACAGATATATATTCATACAGATATACAGATATATATATTTATACATATATATATTCATACAGATATACAGATATATATTCATACAGGTATACAGATATATATTTATACAGATATATATTCATACAGATATACAGATATATATTTATACAGATATATATTTATACAGATATACAGATATATATTCATACAGATATACAGATATATATTCATACAGGTATACAGATATATATTTATACAGATATATATTCATACAGATATACAGATATATATTCATACAGATATACAGATATATATTTATACAGATATATATTCATACAGATATACAGATATATATTCATACAGATATACAGATATATATTCATACAGGTATACAGATATATATTTATACAGATATATATTCATACAGATATACAGATATATATTCATACAGGTATACAGATATATATTTATACAGATATATATTCATACAGATATACAGATATATATTCATACAGATATACAGATATATATTTATACAGATATATATTCATACAGATATACAGATATATATTTATACAGATATATATTCATACAGATATACAGATATATATTCATACAGATATACAGATATATATTTATACAGATATATATTCATACAGATATACAGATATATATTCATACAGGTATACAGATATATATTTATACAGATATATATTCATACAGATATACAGATATATATTCATACAGATATACAGATATATATTTATACAGATATATATTCATACAGATATACAGATATATATTTATACAGATATATATTCATACAGATATACAGATATATATTCATACAGATATACAGATATATATTTATACAGATATATATTCATACAGATATACAGATATATATTCATACAGATATACAGATATATATTCATACAGGTATACAGATATATATTTATACAGATATATATTCATACAGATATACAGATATATATTCATACAGGTATACAGATATATATTTATACAGATATATATTCATACAGATATACAGATATATATTCATACAGATATACAGATATATATTTATACAGATATATATTCATACAGATATACAGATATATATTTATACAGATATATATTCATACAGATATACAGATATATATTCATACAGATATACAGATATATATTCATACAGGTATACAGATATATATTTATACAGATATATATTCATACAGATATACAGATATATATTCATACAGATATACAGATATATATTTATACAGATATATATTCATACAGATATACAGATATATATTTATACAGATATATATTCATACAGATATACAGATATATATTCATACAGATATACAGATATATATTTATACAGATATATATTCATACAGATATACAGATATATATTCATACAGATATACAGATAAATATTCATACAGGTATACAGATATATATTTATACAGATATATATTCATACAGATATACAGATATATATTCATACAGATATACAGATATATATTTATACAGATATATATATTCATACAGATATACAGATATATATTCATACAGATATACAGATATATATTCATACAGATATACAGATATATATTCATACAGATATACAGATATATATTTATACAGATATATATTCATACAGATATACAGATATATATTCATACAGATATACAGATATATATTTATACAGATATATATTCATACAGATATACAGATATATATTTATACAGATATATATTCATACAGATATACAGATATATATTCATACAGGTATACAGATATATATTTATACAGATATATATTCATACAGATATACAGATATATATTTATACAGATATATATTTATACAGATATACAGATATATATTCATACAGGTATACAGATATATATTTATACAGATATATATTCATACAGATATACAGATATATATTCATACAGATATACATTTATACAGATATATATTCATACAGATATACAGATATATATTTATACAGATATATATTCATACAGATATACAGATATATATTCATACAGATATAGATATATATTTATACAGATATATATTTATACAGATATACAGATATATATTTATACAGATATACAGATATATATTCATACAGATATACAGATATATATTCATACAGATATATATTTATACAGATATACAGATATATATTCATACAGATATACAGATATATATTCATACAGGTATACAGATATATATTTATACAGATATATATTCATACAGATATACAGATATATATTTATACAGATATATATTTATACAGATATACAGATATATATTTATACAGATATACAGATATATATTCATACAGATATACAGATATATATTCATACAGGTATACAGATATATATTTATACAGATATATATTCATACAGATATACAGATATATATTCATACAGATATACAGATATATATTTATACAGATATATATTCATACAGATATACAGATATATATTTATACAGATATATATTTATACAGATATACAGATATATATTTATACAGATATACAGATATATATTCATACAGATATACAGATATATATTCATACAGGTATACAGATATATATTTATACAGATATATATTCATACAGATATACAGATATATATTCATACAGATATACAGATATATGTTTATACAGATATATATTATACAGATATATATTCATACAGATATACAGATATATATTCATACAGATATACAGATATATATTTATACAGATATATATTCATACAGATATACAGATATATATTATACAGATATATATTCATACAGATATACAGATATATATTCATACAGATATACAGATATATATTATACAGATATATATTCATACAGATATACAGATATATATTTATACAGATATACAGATATATATTCATACAGATATACAGATATATATTCATACAGATATATATTTATACAGATATACAGATATATATTCATACAGATATACAGATATATATTCATACAGGTATACAGATATATATTTATACAGATATATATTCATACAGATATACAGATATATATTCATACAGATATACAGATATATATTCATACAGGTATACAGATATATATTATACAATACAGATATACAGATATATATTCATACAGATATACAGATATATATTTATACAGATATATATTCATACAGATATACAGATATATATTTATACAGATATACAGATATATATTCATACAGATATACAGATATATATTCATACAGATATATATTCATACAGGTATACAGATATATATTTATACAGATATATATTCATACAGATATACAGATATATATTCATACAGATATACAGATATATATTCATACAGGTATACAGATATATATTTATACAGATATATATATTCATACAGATATACAGATATATATTTATACAGATATACAGATATATATTTATACAGATATACAGATATATATTCATACAGATATACAGATATATAATCATACAGGTATACAGATATATATTTATACAGATATATATTCATACAGATATACAGATATATATTTATACAGATATATATTCATACAGATATACAGATATATATTCATACAGATATACAGATATATATTATACAGATATACAGATATATAGTCATACAGATATACAGATATATTCATACAGGTATACAGATATATATTTATACAGATATACAGATATATATTCATACAGGTATACAGATATATAGTCATACATATATATATATTCATACAGATATACAGATATATATTCATACAGATATATATTCATACAGATATACAGATATATATTCATACAGATATATATTCATACAGATATACAGATATATATTCATACAGGTATACAGATATATATTTATACAGATATATATTCATACAGATATACAGGTATATATTCATACAGATATATATTCATACAGATATACAGGTATATATTCATACAGATATATATTCATACAGATATACAGATATATATATTATACAGATATACAGATATATATTCATACAGATATACAGATATATATTCATACAGGTATACAGATATATATTCATACAGATATACAGATATATATTCATACAGGTATACAGATATTATAGTCATACATATATATATTCATACAGATATATATTCATACAGATATACAGATATATATTCATACAGATATACAGATATATATTCATACAGATATATATTCATACAGATATACAGATATATATTCATACAGATATACAGATATACATTCATACAGGTATACAAATATATATTCATACAGATATACAGATATATATTCATACAGGTATACAGATATATATTTATACAGATATATATTCATACAGATATACAGATATATATTCATACAGGTATACAGATATATATTTATACAGATATATATTCATACAGATATACAGATATATATTCATACAGATATACAGATATATATTTATACAGATATATATTCATACAGATATACAGATATATATTTATACAGATATATATTCATACAGATATACAGATATATATTCATACAGATATACAGATATATATTTATACAGATATATATTCATACAGATATACAGATATATATTCATACAGATATACAGATATATATTCATACAGGTATACAGATATATATTTATACAGATATATATTCATACAGATATACAGATATATATTCATACAGGTATACAGATATATATTTATACAGATATATATTCATACAGATATACAGATATATATTCATACAGATATACAGATATATATTTATACAGATATATATTCATACAGATATACAGATATATATTTATACAGATATATATTCATACAGATATACAGATATATATTCATACAGATATACAGATATATATTTATACAGATATATATTCATACAGATATACAGATATATATTCATACAGATATACAGATATATATTCATACAGGTATACAGATATATATTTATACAGATATATATTCATACAGATATACAGATATATATTCATACAGGTATACAGATATATATTTATACAGATATATATTCATACAGATATACAGATATATATTCATACAGATATACAGATATATATTTATACAGATATATATTCATACAGATATACAGATATATATTTATACAGATATATATTCATACAGATATACAGATATATATTCATACAGATATACAGATATATATTCATACAGGTATACAGATATATATTTATACAGATATATATTCATACAGATATACAGATATATATTCATACAGATATACAGATATATATTTATACAGATATATATTCATACAGATATACAGATATATATTTATACAGATATATATTCATACAGATATACAGATATATATTCATACAGATATACAGATATATATTTATACAGATATATATTCATACAGATATACAGATATATATTCATACAGATATACAGATATATATTCATACAGATATACAGATAAATATTCATACAGGTATACAGATATATATTTATACAGATATATATTCATACAGATATACAGATATATATTCATACAGATATACAGATATATATTTATACAGATATATATTCATACAGATATACAGATATATATTCATACAGATATACAGATATATATTCATACAGGTATACAGATATATATTCATACAGATATACAGATATATATTTATACAGATATATATTCATACAGATATACAGATATATATTCACACAGATATACAGATATATATTTATACAGATATATATTCATACAGATATACAGATATATATTTATACAGATATATATTCATACAGATATACAGATATATATTCATACAGGTATACAGATATATATTTATACAGATATATATTCATACAGATATACAGATATATATTTATACAGATATATATTTATACAGATATACAGATATATATTCATACAGGTATACAGATATATATTTATACAGATATATATTCATACAGATATACAGATATATATTCATACAGATATACAGATATATATTTATACAGATATATATTCATACAGATATACAGATATATATTTATACAGATATATATTCATACAGATATACAGATATATATTCATACAGATATACAGATATATATTTATACAGATATATATTTATACAGATATACAGATATATATTTATACAGATATACAGATATATATTCATACAGATATACAGATATATATTCATACAGATATATATTTATACAGATATACAGATATATATTCATACAGATATACAGATATATATTCATACAGGTATACAGATATATATTTATACAGATATATATTCATACAGATATACAGATATATATTTATACAGATATATATTTATACAGATATACAGATATATATTTATACAGATATACAGATATATATTCATACAGATATACAGATATATATTCATACAGGTATACAGATATATATTTATACAGATATATATTCATACAGATATACAGATATATATTTATACAGATATATATTCATACAGATATACAGATATATATTCATACAGATATACAGATATATATTTATACAGATATATATTCATACAGATATACAGATATATATTTATACAGATATATATTTATACAGATATACAGATATATATTTATACAGATATACAGATATATATTCATACAGATATACAGATATATATTCATACAGGTATACAGATATATATTTATACAGATATATATTCATACAGATATACAGATATATATTCATACAGATATACAGATATATGTTTATACAGATATATATTTATACAGATATATATTCATACAGATATACAGATATATATTCATACAGATATACAGATATATATTTATACAGATATATATTCATACAGATATACAGATATATATTTATACAGATATATATTCATACAGATATACAGATATATATTCATACAGATATACAGATATATATTTATACAGATATATATTTATACAGATATACAGATATATATTTATACAGATATACAGATATATATTCATACAGATATACAGATATATATTCATACAGATATATATTTATACAGATATACAGATATATATTCATACAGATATACAGATATATATTCATACAGGTATACAGATATATATTTATACAGATATATATTCATACAGATATACAGATATATATTCATACAGATATACAGATATATATTCATACAGGTATACAGATATATATTTATACAGATATATATATTCATACAGATATACAGATATATATTTATACAGATATACAGATATATATTTATACAGATATACAGATATATATTCATACAGATATACAGATATATAATCATACAGGTATACAGATATATATATTTATACAGATATATATTCATACAGATATACAGATATATATTTATACAGATATATATTCATACAGATATACAGATATATATTCATACAGATATACAGATATATATTTATACAGATATACAGATATATATTCATACAGATATACAGATATATATTCATACAGGTATACAGATATATATTTATACAGATATACAGATATATATTCATACAGGTATACAGATATATAGTCATACATATATATATATTCATACAGATATACAGATATATATTCATACAGATATATATTCATACAGATATACAGATATATATTCATACAGATATATATTCATACAGATATACAGATATATATTCATACAGGTATACAGATATATATTTATACAGATATATATTCATACAGATATACAGATATATATTCATACAGATATACAGATATATATTCATACAGATATATATTCATACAGATATACAGGTATATATTCATACAGATATATATTCATACAGATATACAGATATATATTTATACAGATATACAGATATATATTCATACAGATATACAGATATATATTCATACAGGTATACAGATATATATTCATACAGATATACAGATATATATTCATACAGGTATACAGATATATAGTCATACATATATATATTCATACAGATATATATTCATACAGATATACAGATATATATTCATACTGATATACAGTTATATATTCATACAGATATACAGATATATATTCATACAGATATATATTCATACAGATATACAGATATATATTCATACAGATATACAGATATACATTCATACAGGTATACAAATATATATTCATACAGATATACAGATATATATTCATACAGATATATATTCATACAGATATACAGATATATATTCATACAGATATACAGATATATATTCATACAGATATATATTCATACAGATATACAGATATATATATTCATACAGGTATATATTCATACAGGTATACAGATATATAGTCATACATATATATATATTCATACAGATATACAGATATATATTCATACAGATATACAGATATATATTCATACAGATATACAGATATATATTCATACAGATATATATTCATACAGATATACAGATATATATTCATACAGATATACAGATATATATATTTATACAGATATACAGATATATATTCATACAGGTATACAGATATGTATTCATACAGATATACAAATATATATTTATACAGATATACAGATATATATTCATACAGATATACAGATATATATTCATACAGATATATATTCATACAGATATACAGATATATATTCATACAGATATACAGATATATATTCATACAGGTATACAGATATATATTCATACAGATATATATTCATACAGATATACAGATATATATTCATACACATATACAGATATATATTCATACAGATATACAGATATATATTCATACAGATATACAGATATATATTCATACACATATACAGATATATATTCATACAGATATACAGATATATATTCATACAGATATACAGATATATATTTATACAGATATATATTCATACAGATATACAGATATATATTCATACAGGTATACAGATATATATTCATACAGATATACAGATATATATTCATACAGATATACAGATATATATTCATACAGGTATACAGATATATATTCATACAGATATACAGATATATATTCATACAGATATACAGATATATATTCATACAGGTATACAGATATATATTCATACAGATATACAGATATATATTCATACAGATATACAGGTATATATTCATACAGATATACAGATATATATTCATACAGATATACAGATATATATTCATACAGGTATACAGATATATATTTATACAGATATACAGATATATATTCATACAGATATATATTCATACAGATATACAGATATATATTCATACAGATATATATTCATACAGATATACAGATATATATTCATACAGATATACAGATATATATTTATACAGATATATATTCATACAGATATACAGATATATATTCATACAGATATACAGATATATATTCATACAGATATATATTCATACAGATATACAGATATATATTCATACAGATATATATTCATACAGATATACAGATATATATTTATACAGATATATATTCATACAGATATACAGATATATATTCATACAGATATACAGATATATATTTATACAGGTATACAGATATATATTCATACAGATATATATTCATACAGATATACAGATATATATTCATACAGATATACAGATATATTCATACAGATATATATTCATACAGATATACAGATATATATTCATACAGATATACAGATATATATTCATAGATATATATTCATACAGATATACAGGTATATATTCATACAGATATATATTCATACAGATATACAGATATATATTCATACAGATATACAGATATATATTCATACAGATATATATTCATACAGATATACAGATATATATTCATACAGATATACAGATATATTCATACAGATATATATTCATACAGATATACAGATATATATTTATACAGATATACAGATATATATTCATACAGATATATATTTATACAGGTATACAGATATATATTCATACAGATATATATTCATACAGATATACAGATATATATTCATACAGATATACAGATATATTCATACAGATATATATTCATACAGATATACAGGTATATATTCATACAGATATATATTCATACAGATATACAGATATATATTCATACAGATATACAGATATATATTCATACAGATATATATTCATACAGATATACAGATATATATTCATACAGGTATACAGATATATATTTATACAGATATACAGATATATATTCATACAGATATACAGATATATATTCATACAGGTATACAGATATATATTTATACAGATATATATTCATACAGATATACAGATATATATTTATACAGATATACAGATATATATTCATACAGGTATACAGATATATATTTATACAGGTATACAGATATATATTCATACAGATATACAGATATATATTCATACAGGTATACAGATATATATTTATACAGATATATATTCATACAGGTATACAGATATATATTTATACAGATATACAGATATATATTCATACAGATATACAGATATATATTTATACAGATATACAGATATATATTCATACTGATATACAGTTATATATTCAAACAGATATACAGATATATATTCATACAGGTATACAGATATATATTTATACAGATATACAGATATATATTCATACAGATATACAGATATATATTCATACAGATATATATTCATACAGATATACAGATATATATTCATACAGGTATACAGATATATATTTATACAGATATATATTCATACAGATATACAGATATATATTCATACAGATATATATTCATACAGATATACAGATATATATTCATACAGATATACAGATAAATATTCATACAGGTATACAGATATATATTTATACAGATATATATTCATACAGATATACAGATATATATTCATACAGATATACAGATATATATTTATACAGATATATATTCATACAGATATACAGATATATATTCATACAGATATACAGATATATATTCATACAGGTATACAGATATATATTCATACAGATATACAGATATATATTTATACAGATATATATTCATACAGATATACAGATATATATTCATACAGATATACAGATATATATTTATACAGATATATATTCATACAGATATACAGATATATATTTATACAGATATATATTCATACAGATATACAGATATATATTCATACAGGTATACAGATATATATTTATACAGATATATATTCATACAGATATACAGATATATATTTATACAGATATATATTTATACAGATATACAGATATATATTCATACAGGTATACAGATATATATTTATACAGATATATATTCATACAGATATACAGATATATATTCATACAGATATACAGATATATATTTATACAGATATATATTCATACAGATATACAGATATATATTTATACAGATATATATTCATACAGATATACAGATATATATTCATACAGATATACAGATATATATTTATACAGATATATATTTATACAGATATACAGATATATATTTATACAGATATACAGATATATATTCATACAGATATACAGATATATATTCATACAGATATATATTTATACAGATATACAGATATATATTCATACAGATATACAGATATATATTCATACAGGTATACAGATATATATTTATACAGATATATATTCATACAGATATACAGATATATATTTATACAGATATATATTTATACAGATATACAGATATATATTTATACAGATATACAGATATATATTCATACAGATATACAGATATATATTCATACAGGTATACAGATATATATTTATACAGATATATATTCATACAGATATACAGATATATATTTATACAGATATATATTCATACAGATATACAGATATATATTCATACAGATATACAGATATATATTTATACAGATATATATTCATACAGATATACAGATATATATTTATACAGATATATATTTATACAGATATACAGATATATATTTATACAGATATACAGATATATATTCATACAGATATACAGATATATATTCATACAGGTATACAGATATATATTTATACAGATATATATTCATACAGATATACAGATATATATTCATACAGATATACAGATATATGTTTATACAGATATATATTTATACAGATATATATTCATACAGATATACAGATATATATTCATACAGATATACAGATATATATTTATACAGATATATATTCATACAGATATACAGATATATATTTATACAGATATATATTCATACAGATATACAGATATATATTCATACAGATATACAGATATATATTTATACAGATATATATTTATACAGATATACAGATATATATTTATACAGATATACAGATATATATTCATACAGATATACAGATATATATTCATACAGATATATATTTATACAGATATACAGATATATATTCATACAGATATACAGATATATATTCATACAGGTATACAGATATATATTTATACAGATATATATTCATACAGATATACAGATATATATTCATACAGATATACAGATATATATTCATACAGATATACAGATATATATTCATACAGGTATACAGATATATATTTATACAGATATATATATTCATACAGATATACAGATATATATTTATACAGATATACAGATATATATTTATACAGATATACAGATATATATTCATACAGATATACAGATATATAATCATACAGGTATACAGATATATATTTATACAGATATATATTCATACAGATATACAGATATATATTTATACAGATATATATTCATACAGATATACAGATATATATTCATACAGATATACAGATATATATTTATACAGATATACAGATATATATTCATACAGATATACAGATATATATTCATACAGGTATACAGATATATATTTATACAGATATACAGATATATATTCATACAGGTATACAGATATATAGTCATACATATATATATATTCATACAGATATACAGATATATATTCATACAGATATATATTCATACAGATATACAGATATATATTCATACAGATATATATTCATACAGATATACAGATATATATTCATACAGGTATACAGATATATATTTATACAGATATATATTCATACAGATATACAGATATATATTCATACAGATATACAGATATATATTCATACAGATATATATTCATACAGATATACAGGTATATATTCATACAGATATATATTCATACAGATATACAGATATATATTTATACAGATATACAGATATATATTCATACAGATATACAGATATATATTCATACAGGTATACAGATATATATTCATACAGATATACAGATATATATTCATACAGGTATACAGATATATAGTCATACATATATATATTCATACAGATATATATTCATACAGATATACAGATATATATTCATACTGATATACAGTTATATATTCATACAGATATACAGATATATATTCATACAGATATATATTCATACAGATATACAGATATATATTCATACAGATATACAGATATACATTCATACAGGTATACAAATATATATTCATACAGATATACAGATATATATTCATACAGATATATATTCATACAGATATACAGATATATATTCATACAGATATACAGATATATATTCATACAGATATATATTCATACAGATATACAGATATATATATTCATACAGGTATATATTCATACAGGTATACAGATATATAGTCATACATATATATATATTCATACAGATATACAGATATATATTCATACAGATATACAGATATATATTCATACAGATATACAGATATATATTCATACAGGTATACAGATATGTATTCATACAGATATACAAATATATATTTATACAGATATACAGATATATATTCATACAGATATACAGATATATATTCATACAGATATATATTCATACAGATATACAGATATATATTCATACAGATATACAGATATATATTCATACAGGTATACAGATATATATTCATACAGATATATATTCATACAGATATACAGATATATATTCATACACATATACAGATATATATTCATACAGATATACAGATATATATTCATACAGATATACAGATATATATTCATACACATATACAGATATATATTCATACAGATATACAGATATATATTCATACAGATATACAGATATATATTTATACAGATATATATTCATACAGATATACAGATATATATTCATACAGATATACAGATATATATTCATACAGGTATACAGATATATATTCATACAGATATACAGATATATATTCATACAGATATACAGATATATATTCATACAGGTATACAGATATATATTCATACAGATATACAGATATATATTCATACAGATATACAGGTATATATTCATACAGATATACAGATATATATTCATACAGATATACAGATATATATTCATACAGGTATACAGATATATATTTATACAGATATACAGATATATATTCATACAGATATATATTCATACAGATATACAGATATATATTCATACAGATATATATTCATACAGATATACAGATATATATTCATACAGATATACAGATATATATTTATACAGATATATATTCATACAGATATACAGATATATATTCATACAGATATACAGATATATATTCATACAGATATATATTCATACAGATATACAGATATATATTCATACAGATATATATTCATACAGATATACAGATATATATTTATACAGATATATATTCATACAGATATACAGATATATATTCATACAGATATACAGATATATATTTATACAGGTATACAGATATATATTCATACAGATATATATTCATACAGATATACAGATATATATTCATACAGATATACAGATATATTCATACAGATATATATTCATACAGATATACAGATATATATTCATACAGATATACAGATATATATTCATAGATATATATTCATACAGATATACAGGTATATATTCATACAGATATATATTCATACAGATATACAGATATATATTCATACAGATATACAGATATATATTCATACAGATATATATTCATACAGATATACAGATATATATTCATACAGATATACAGATATATTCATACAGATATATATTCATACAGATATACAGATATATATTCATACAGATATACAGATATATATTCATACAGATATATATTCATACAGATATACAGGTATATATTCATACAGATATATATTCATACAGATATACAGATATATATTCATACAGATATACAGATATATTCATACAGATATATATTCATACAGATATACAGATATATATTCATACAGGTATACAGATATATATTTATACAGATATACAGATATATATTCATACAGATATACAGATATATATTCATACAGGTATACAGATATATATTTATACAGATATATATTCATACAGATATACAGATATATATTCATACAGGTATACAGATATATATTTATACAGATATATATTCATACAGATATACAGATATATATTTATACATATATGTCTGAACTCTGGTATTTCCGCTGTCAGTCATATCAGTTCTGATTTGTTGTTGCTGTAGTAACCGAAGCACGAGCTGTAAAGGCACAGCCCTCTTCCTGAAAGGGGGCGGGGAGCAGCAGCTCATTTGCATTTAAAGAGACACACACGAAATCAGCGTGTGTTTGAATCCATGCAAAAAGAGGCATTTATAACATGTTATAATAAATGATCCGTGAGGTATTTTGAGCTGAAACTTCACACACATTCTGGGGACACCTGAGATGTATATTACATCTTGTAAAAAGGGGCATAATAGTTTTGCTTAAAAACGCTCACTGTTTCAAACGTATAGACGCACATTATACATGTAATGTGAGTTTAGTGTGGTAAAATCTGGGATTTACTGGCATCACAGTGTTCACCAGATTGCATGGTTTGCTTGCATTATGTTGTTTTAAAGACAAAGTTGTAAAATTGTCTACATCTTTCCACAGATGCTGTTAGTAAGTGACTTTCTCACAGTAAAATCATGTTAACACATATATTGTTTACGTCTTGTGTCTATACTTTTAATTTCTGTGGTTATCAATATTATGACACAAATGCTGCTAATTGAGATCGTGGAATATTCATTTAAAGTCAGTTCCTTAATAGCATCATCCTCCAGGAAGTGACATCATCTGAAACATTTCATCCTGTTTTTATATTAACACTTCATATGGATGTTATAGTCGCTAGTGAAGGGTTGTGTTCTGGTGGTGCTAATCACCGTTGTCATGTTCTAGATCAGGGGTTTTCAAAGTCTTAAACAGTAATTTATCATCAAGCCTCCCAGTTTGAAAACCGTGGTTCTAGAGGGATTGGTCACATGGCATTTGTGCCCATGAAGAAAGATGGCAGCGTGCAGGTCATGCGTCAGCTGAGCAACTGTCATTGAGATGAATGTGAAAGATGACGGATAAAGAACTGCATGCTGTGTGAAGACATTATTGTGTTTATAATAACTAATACAGATGTTTGGCTCTTATTGTCTGATGAAAACAACAAACTAGAGAATTGAATTGCAAAAGTAAATATAAACTGTAACTAGAGATCATGTGAGTGACTCCATCGTCTTCATCAGATATTTCAGCTTCTGTTGTGGAGATCGATGGAAGCTTGTCATGTACGTGATCTATATGCTGCAGTGCTCTTCCTATATCGATCCTCTAGATTGATTTATTCATCCTGATGAAATGAAGCAATACATTTTGACACCAGTCCTGCTAGTTACAAGTAACTTTTATGATATTTGTGATTATGTTTTAGTGGATTGGAACAGGAAGTGTGTCGTTGGTATTTTGTTATGAATGCAGCACACTTTTAAAGCATTAAATGTTTTTTAAAGAACAGTTCTTTAAAACTATTGGGTTATTTTAATGTGCTTTTTATTCGGCCATTAAAGGTGCTGTAAGTGATTTTCTTTCATGCAAATGTACGCCAAAAATGTTCCTACTCCCTGAAAGATATTAATGAAATGTGAGATTTCTCACCGGTCTCTGTGATGGCTCTAGACCTTGTAAATAGTAAACAAAAATGTGTCTGTGGTCTCTGACGCTTTCTGCCTGTCAATCATTCTGCTCGTTGTCATCATATTATAGCTGCAGTGAATTATTGAGGCCAAACCTGGGAAAGAGGAGGTATGTGCTGCTGACCGCCGGGATGCAGAGGAGCCGTGACCATCTGCCAAGGGTCGGAAGACTCGCTGCCGTCCTGCAAGGGGGGGAGTGTTTGAGGACCAGGCGACGGCGTATCCGGGGACCTGCGAGTGAGTCCTCTCTCTCCCCTCGTCTCTCACAGGGCTCCAGAGAGGCGGGGAACACCTGCCAGCAAAAGGACGGCCGGAAGTGCAACACCTCCCCTCCAGGAATGGAGGGAAGGAGAGTATGTCATGCCGGAGGGTTCCCCAGCCTGATTCGGGTGGTGGAGGTGTGTGATGAGGAGGAGGGCGTGGCCGGGCGTGCATCCTCACGGCCCAACCATGCCTTCCTCCTCATCACTCTCCTCCAACAGACCTGCCAGCAGGTCTTTCCCGCCTCTCTGGAGCCCTGGTAGGACAAGGGGAAGGAGTGGGTAAGAGCGAGGGGGAGAAAGAGAGAAAAACTCACTCGCCGGTCCCCAGACACGCCGTCATCTGGTGCTCAGCCACTTCTCCACCCTCTGGAGGAAGACAGCCACTCCTCCCCTGGCGGACGGCCGCAGCTCCTCCGCTTCCCAGCGGATGGCATCGGCATCCCTCCTCTCATGGGTTTGGCACCAGTGTAGCGGGTAAAGTCTCTACTTAAGGGAAAGGAGGAGGCAGGAACCGGTTGAGCAGTCAAAGTAAACTTTTGATGGTACAAAGAAACTGAAATATAAAATGCACACATACAGTGTCTCTATCTCGAACTGGTGCCTCCAGCTTGTCTTTATCCCCTCCTGGCTGATTAGGACAATTCAGCGCTTGGCATGCTTCCTCACAGCCCTCCCATGCCCTCCTCCTCATCACATGCATATTATAATGACTGAAAGTGTAGTGTGTTTTTAGGTGAAACACTGTCCTCTTCTGTGTTTGTAGATTTGTACTATAATCATTTGTAGAGGTTACTAATGTTTTTCTTTCACAGTGCATATTAACTGCTCTAAAAGCACCGAGTGCACACAGACCATATTTATCTGTCTTTAAATCACAGCCTCTTGCAGTTTAACAATCAATTATGACCATATCGCCATTTTGATGATATTTTGATTCAACTGATGCGCATTTTATGAAACTTAAAGGTGCTGTAAGAGATTTTAGCCATTCTACTTCCACGAGACTGAGCCGTTGGATTAACCATGCCCCCTTTTCAAAGCCCCGCCCTCCAAAGACACCAAATTAACTTTATTGAGACCAACATGAGCAGAAACGGTTGTTAAAAACAACAGTAGTAAAATAGCGCCCTCTACTGACAACTGCTTTGAACAACATGGCATAAAAATGGCATTAAGCCTCAATAAAAAGCTGTAACTTTCATACTATGTAAATTAGCAAAATGATTGACAGGCAGAAAGCGTCAGAGACCGCGCCCTGGGAGATCTCTCACAACACTTATTTCATTAATATCTTTAAGGGATTAGGAAAAATGTTTATATGTTATATATCGCCCACCCGTAAAACCTGTCATAAACATGCAAAGTGTCATTTGTGTGTCTTCAATAGTTTGAGAGAGATATAGACGTGTAGATGTGTATGTTTTGGATCTGTGTGTGTGTTGAAGAGATCATGAAGACAGGTGCTGATGTGTTTGTGTAGATGTGGATTATTTAATGGCTGTTTGACAAATGTGCTGCTTTATATGCATCTGTTGTCACTCCAGCGTCCTGCGTCCTGCCGCTGCTGTTTCACACTCCTCATTTACATCCGAGAATGTTATAGGAATGTTTTGAGAAGATGTATTTGGGGTAAAAGCAAATGTACCCCTCTCAAATGCTTAGTAAGGTGTGTGGATTGTGTTGCATCTGAACAAGCATGTGAATTCAGGAGATGACAGCAGGTGATGTGATGGAGCTGCTGCGAGCGCTGCCTTCATTTCACACAGGATTTTACATGCAGAAATATGTTGCCAAGGTAACTGAGACATGCAGCGCTGCACGCAGATACACTTCAATTCCACAGAGGCGACCGGAGTGCTAAATAAACCTGCATGATCAGATCAGTGCTCATCTATTGGTTACAAGAGATCTTCAGCTATAATTGTGCCGGGATTAGACAATTAACATGTTACATATTAAATAAGGCCACTCTTAATGGAATAATGTACCTCATTAGATTAATGACATCACTAGCTTAACTAACGTCATGTGAACATTAGTCTCTGACCCAGACAACATGCCCCGCAGTTCCAGTATATCAAACACATGATGTTGTGTAAGCTGTATTACTCACTTTAAATTGCTTTAGGATAAAACATCTGCTAAATTAATTCATGTCTATCACACTGGCATTGTTAGTCTCATGTTTTACAGATAATCGAACTCTCTGAGATCAGTTTGCACCTGGGTCAGAAATTAAGGAGGTATTCACTGAAAAAATGCCCCCTTTTATGAATGTGTTTTTGGCCTAGTTACCAAGTTATACATATTATGGCATAAAATTCATTTTAGCGGTAATCCGCTCCAATATATATATATATCTTTTCAGGCAGACTGTCCACACTATTAATTGCAAGTGATAAAATCAGATTTACGCGTTCAGGCATAACCAACCTATCTGCACGGGTTGCTTTGGTAACGACGTAGGCATACCCACGTGACGATGCTTCCAAAACAGATGGAGGTGCATCATCTCGCTTTCCAAATAAGCGCCCTTTCCAGTCGCAGTGCAGAACTCCTCCATCACACAAGAAAAACTCTGCGACGGAGGAGACTGGTAAATATTGTGATGTCCCGTGCTGCAGTCACCGATTTCAATCGCAACCTCCCGATGTGGTTTGAATCAGATTCTGAAAAATCAGATTTCATGTGTTTTATTTTTTTGCTGTCCAGACTATCAAAAACTCATCTGGATACAATCTGAATATGCAAAAAAAATCAGATTTTTAGTGGCAGTCTGAACAAGGCCTGAGAACCAAAATGCATGTATGTGTGACTACTTACTTACGCCACAAGATCTGCCGTTACTAGTTCGAAAGAATCGCCCAAGCCTCCATTAGTAGTTCGAAAACCTCACTTTAGAACTAGTAACGACAGCTTGGTCTGTTTCTAACAAGTAATTGGAGAAACAAGAGTGTGTGTGTATTTGAGAGAGACAGTGAGTTACTGTACCTGTGATTACCTGCATCTTTTAAATTAACTCTATTCCTCAGCTGTAGTGTGACAGTAATGCACTCCAATCGTGGAATGATGCTGCCTTACGTGCTATTGGAATTATCCTACGAGTATTTCACTCACGTTCTCTCCTCCGCCGTGCTGAAAATGTATGTCTTCTCCCAACTCGACACTCTGCTGTGATCGGCAGTAATGCTGAACCCTATTTCTCAGCTATAGTGTAGTAGTAATCCGAGCGATCGTGGAGTGAGAAACAATTCCGGGTGACTTCAAAGATATTTGTGCGCTGACTAATGACACAGTTTATCAACATCAGCTCGACTTGCTTATAGCACACACAAGACTGTCTTTTGTCGACACCTGCTGCTCTTACACATTAGTTTGGAACGGCACGAACACAAGCGGAGGGATACAAACAGTAAAGTGTCCGAGTGCTGCTCCTCTGAGACATCAGCACTTTTGGAACACCTCTCGACCAATCTCGAGGACTGGAACTAAGTGTTGTATAATACCATACGATTTGCTTTGATATTTTGTCACTGTATGTAACTTATTTCTTCATTTATGTCAACATACCAAAACACCAAAGCAGGAGTTATAAAGACGCACATACCTATTCAATGACGTAAACTCTAATACTTTCGTATCGTGAAATCTGTTCCTCCGGAAAACTAGAAGGTGCTAAAGTTCAGTTCTCTTTCTAAATATGGTCGTATAGAACAAGAAAGTTATGACATCATGCCTACCTCAGTGCCCACATGACAGAGTCTTACCATAGCCAGGGATAGAGTACCGACCAGGCCAATGGGGTCTGTGCTCGGGGGCCCTTGACTACCAGAGGCCCTTGAGTGCCCGGGGGGCTTTAAGGTGTCATGATCCAGTTTGTCGATCCACCTTTCGAAAACCCATCAACAATGAAAATGAAACTCCACACTCAACAACTCTTGGAGATGATTGGCCCTGGGGCCTTTACAAGTTATAATACGTCCCTGACCATAGCATATAGCCTTATAAACTCTGTATTAAGCATAAAAGTTAGTTTTATCCTTTATACAGTTCAAATTGACTGATGAAAACATGTTGCAAATAAAGTGGTGGCGGTGTAGTGGGCTAAAGCACATAACTGGTAATCAGTAGGTTGCTGGTTTGATCCCCACAGACACCACCATTGTGTCCTTGAGTAAGACACTTAACTCCAGGTTGCTCCGGGGGGATTGTCCCTGTAGTAAGTGCACTGGAAGTCACTTTGGTAGTGGTATAGTGGGTTAGAGCACATAACTGGTAATCAGGAGGTTGCTGGTTTGACCCCCACAGTCACCACCATTGTGTCCTTGAGTAAGACACTTAACTCCAGGTTGCTCCGGGGGGGATTGTCCCTGTAATAAGTGCACTGGAAGTTATGTGCTTTAGACCACTACACCACCACCACTCCGATAAATTATAATTATGTTACTAGAGTATTACTTTACTTCAGGAATAAATACTGCTGCATCATCGAGATGTCAAAGGTCATAAGCACTCTATAGGCACTTTACATTACTCAGCAGAGGCATATATACATTAAAGACTAAAGTAAGTGTACATTATCATGTCAATATGGTGCTCTGAGTATCGACCCAAACTATCCAGACTTCACTGTAGTGTGTTATTACATTAATTCTGCTGTTTTAATTCAGCAATTCATGTCATATTGATGTCTCACCAGAGGTCCAGAACAGACCGTGTTCGGTCAAGTCCAAAGTTTCGTCAAGCCCGCATTATTTCACTTTCCGCTGTGTCACTTTGTGTTTCTGAGGGCACTTTCCCAGAACGAGTAATCACATTCAATATTAACAAGGATGTTCATTCTAAGCACATTTTCCTTTATTAATAATGCAGATGCTTCTGTGCATATTATAATTCTTTGTTTATAATTCCTCTGCACAGGTATATGTTCTCTAGAATCGGTCACGTCCTCGTCGTAGGCAGTTAATTGGGTCATGAATAATGTAAAGTGACCGTCTGATGAATGTATAAACATTAAGGATCGCTCTCAAGTCCTTTTAGTCAACATGAAATCAAAATGGACTTTCTTAATACAGGTTCCTGGTCTCATTGTGAATGATTCAAAAGAAAAAGAAGTTTGTACTGAAATATCCAGCGACTGTAAGTTTTGTGATGGGAATATTATTGTTTAGGAACACTTTAAGCTCTAATGAGGGTCTTGATGGAGCTAAAACTGAAACAAGGTCAAAAACAGGAACATAATTATATATAAATGACTATCTGTACATTGTGCTTACTATATATGTATGTGCTTTTGGGTTAATATCCACAATCCGTTGCACTACGAAAGAAGTTTATGGCGGTTTTACAGCCATGGCCAAAAGTATTGCCAGTGACTAAATTTGCTGCTTCAGTATTTGTAGATTATTTTGTAACATGTTTCTATACTGGAAAACAATGATAAGCGTTTCATGAGTTTTAAAGGCTTTTATTGGCAAAAACACTCAATATATGCAAAGAGTCGATATTTACAGTGTTGACGCTTGTTCTTCATCACCTCTGTTATTCGCTCTGGCATGCTGGATATCAGCTTCTGGGACAAATCCTGACTGATGATCCATTCTTGCCTTGTTAGTGCTCGGAGTTGATCACAGTTTGTGGGCTTCTGCTTGTCCACTCGCCTTTTGAGGATTGACCACAGGTTTGGTATTAAGATCCGGGGAGTTTTCTGGCCACAGATCCAAAATATCAATGTAATGATCTCCGAGCCACTTCATTATCACTCTTGCCTTGTGACACGGGGCTCCATCATGCTGGAAAATGCACAGATCATCACCAAATTGCTGCTGGATCATTGGGAGAAGTTTTGATACCATTCTTTATTCATGGCCGTGTTTTTGTGCAGGATTGTGAGCGAGCCCACTCCCTGTGATGAAAAGCAACCCCACACATGGATGGTCTCAGGACGCTTCACTGTTGGCACAACACTGGACTCGTGGTAGCGTTCACCTTTTCTTCTCCAGACTATCGATTTTCCAGATGTCCCAAACAGTCGGAAGGGGAAATAACTTTGCACCAGTCTTCTGCTGTCCAATCCTTGTACTTCCTGCAGAATTTCAGTCTGTCCTTGATGTTTTTCTTGGAGAGAAGTGGCTTCTTTGCTGCCCTTCTTGACACCAGGCCATTGTCCAAAAGTCTTCGCCTCACTGTGGTGCAGATGCCCTCACACCAACCCGCTGCCAATATTGAGCTCTGCACTGGTGGTGACACGATTCTGTAGCGGACTCCTCAGGAAGAGATGGTCGTGGCACTTTCTGGACACTCTGGGACGTCCTGAAGCCTTCTTCACTGCAGTTGAACCTCTCTCCTTGAAGTTCTTGATGATCCAGTAAATGGTTCTTTCAGGTGCAATATTCTTTGCAGCAATTTCCTTGCATGTGAGGCCATTTTGATGGAAAGCAATGATGGCTGCACATCTTCCTTTAGCGGTAACCGTTGCTAACAAGAACACAATGATTGGAAGCACTTCTTCCCTCCTTTTATAGCAATCAGTCTGCTCTTATAATCCAATCAGAATGATCGAGTGATGTCACCTGACTAGTCCTCGTTCACACTTTACCAGATGCTGCTGATATGATGAGTGAAATGATGTCAGCTGGTCATTTTGTGCCAGGGCCAAAAAACTGTGAAATTTGGGTTTTTGTGATAAAGTTAATTTTTTTGGCCAATGAAGCTTTTTGCAATTGTTTAAAATGCATCTGATCACTCTGAACAATAATCTAGAAACAATGTGAATCAACAGCACAACAACTGAAGCGTAACTTTGGCCATGGCTGTATTTTGACTTGTTTAAAATGGTGAAGAATGTGAAGACAAAGCCGCCATAATTATAATAATGTATTTTAAGGTAATACATTTAATGCTAACAATGCCAATGCTAACGGTAGTGTAAAGCCACTTTTGATTACATTTTCTCCCCAAACACCACATAGCAACAGAAACTGGGCTCACATGGACTGATCCAATCACAATGGAGATTCATTTGTTTCTAATTTAGATGTTATAAAATGACGAATGTGATTATTCTCAATGACCCACAGAAAACACAACCTCTTCTCGTTCAATTTCAAAAAGACCATCTTTGATTCATGTGACCCTTCAGGACTAAGAAATGCTGCGGCATTTTAATATCGATAATGAGAAGACTCGCCGTCCTCACGGGCATGAATTAATCATTAATTGATCTCACGGCCCTCGGCGGCTCATTTCATGATGTATCTCGTATCTCTCCGCAAGCATGACAAACACTGTGGTAAATGTGGCGAAACGGGCGTGCAAACATCGCGGTTACATTGTCGTTTTAAGCTGTTTTTCTGAAGACCTTTAGTCTTTAACCTGCTGTTGAAAAAGCAAACCCTCTTCCAGGAGTGAAATGTGAGGGCGGTTTGACTCAGCAGAAGTACGCTTGGGAATAAATCCCTCTTCTTGCTGTTTCTTTGAACACACACAGATCTCACAGAGCCGAGATGTGTTACTGATCACTCCAGATGAACATGAGGATTAACACTTCTAAAAATAATTACACAGCTGCAACTGCTGAAGGATTTTCTGCTTCATCCAGCTCTCATTTCTGATCACAACTTCCCCTTATCTGGTCCAACGGGCCATTTCTGCATTTGCATTTATTGTCGGTCACCTGAACTTGCGTGTCAATTTGTCAAATGTTTTCCGTAACATTTTCTAAACATTCTTTAAACAAGATACATTTACCTGAGAACCATGAAATATCAAAATACACCTATTCTCAGAGACAAGAATAACTCACAACAACACTGACTCAAGCAGTTGCATGAGTTGGGGGCGGGGTTATCTGTTTGTTCAGCCAATGAAAGAAAAATCACACAAAAGTTTGCTAAAAATTTACTTTTTTCTTATTTTTATGATTTGACATTATATATCTCTGGGTGTAAATAAGGCGGCTCCAAAAAACTTATTTTGTTTTGTTCCCGATCATGTCAACTGTATCTGAGTCAAAGCAATCAAAAGTTCCAACATTACAAATATAATTGATCATCGTGTCCAAAAACATCTCCAAACAAATAAAAGATAATAATTGTACATAAGAACTAATTACACATGCAAACACAACAATGACTAAAGGTTTGCATAGCATGCAGACATGATTTTAGTCATGAGATTTCACAGAATGAGTTTCATTCTGTGTCATTTGAGTCATCATTGAGTCTGTGTCATGTATTTGGCGCCATCTCCTGGTGGTCATATGTAACATTGTGCTTCATGTGGATTATCTTATGATCAATACATCTGATTATCTTGTGTGTGGACTCGTTTGAAAGATAATCATCTCATTCAGTTTCATTCTGTGTCATTTGAGTCATCATTGAGTCTGTGTCATGTATTTGGCGCCATCTCCTGGTGGTCATATGTAACATTGTGCTTCATGTGGATTATCTAATGATCTATACATCTGATTATCTTGTGTGTGGACTCGTTTGAAAGATAATCACTGACTCTAAATAATGATATGTGATATTTTATATATATTTAGCTGTTACTCGCTATATTTTTATCTGTGAGTAAAACAAATCAGCTGGTTGTATTTTACTCTGAGATCTTTCCAACAACATATGACACATGAATATTTGATCAGTTTGATGTTTTTACCGATTACAATAATATGTACAGTGCAAATTTTTTAATAAATTATTGAAACGGAAAATGTCTGATTTGTCTGTAACTTTGAAAGTACTTGTTCAGTTTTGGTCATAATATCTACATGCATTGGAAAGTAGCGCTTCTAAATGTTCAAACGAAACATATTTTGTTGGTTATTTTTGCAGTTATTAATATTTGGACTTTTTTTTCCATCCGAGCATAAAGGGTTAAAACAAGTAAAAATGTATCCACATAAAATACACTTAAATTTATTTTGCATTGTCTGAAAACAAGTCTTATCTCTCATGCAATTACCTGTTTCTCAGGTAAACTGATCTTGTTTAATATTTTTACAAGAGGAATAAATCAATAAAATGAGTGTGTAAAAGTCATTCGTAGCTCTCAATGCAAGTTGAAATCAGCTCCAGTGTATCTGTGATGATTTACATGTTAAGAATAATTGTTTTTCCATTTCAGCAGCAGATTAAAATATATTAAACACTGCACTGAAATTTGCACTTCAAGTCATTCTGTAGCATGTCACAATTAGTATTAACTAACAGTTGAATAAGTGCTATATCTACATCTGTGTATCACCACATGAGCACGTACAGAGTTTTCACATTTTATTTTACACAACGTTACATGTTTGTATGCAGTGTTTGTATTATTCCATAAAACAAAGAAATATACAAGTCATAGTATTATTGTACTATATGCAGGAAACAGTATTTAATTTGTGCTTAAAAAAACATCGGTTATACCAGTCCTTTCCATCAGAACGTTTCTTACGAGTCGCCGAGCAGGAAACCAACGATTTTAAACTTTACAGTCTATAACAGAATTAAACGCTATTAAAAACAAGTGAAGGGCAAAACTCTCCATTATAATGTGCTTTCCAGAACCCACTCAGACTGGGAGAGTGACGATCTCCCGCTGCGGCGCTCCTCGGCATCCATCTGTGGAATGTCACCGCCGCTCATCGACAGGCTACGTTTGGAGCGTAGGTTGCCCATCTGCTGTTGGTAACTGGCATAACTGGGCCGTTTGCACGAGTCTACATTCATAGAATGCCGCCGGCTGACCCTCACGCACCCCACCGGCACCGTCTGGTAGTTGTGGAGGTTCTGGAGTTGTGCTCTTCTCGACACTGGGGTCACCATGGTGGAGTAGGCCCGGACGGTGGGTTTGGGATGCACCTTGGCCGAGTTGTTCTTGTTGGCATTTTCCGACTCCACGTTGAGTTGTGTGTCTGTCTTGTTGGAGGCGAGTGAGTCCGCTCGCGCTGGCCGCAGGGGACTAGGGGACGCTGGGTGCCAGCTGTGACTTGCAGCGGAGGTGGTGACGGTGCAGTCAGGGATGGCGGGTTTGGACGGTCGGGACGTTGCTGTGCATGTCGAGACGGGTATTGACTCCATCCGACACGTGTCCCGCTCTGGACTCAGGAGCTGTTTGGACATGGACTTGATGACTCCACACACCTGCAGCTGCTCCGTCCTGGACTGAGAGCGGATGTCGCCCAGTTCAACGCCTTTATCGGCTCCGTCCTGGTGGCACACTCTGTAGCGCATGATGAGGAAGGTGATGAAAGCCAGTACAGAAGCGACGATGATGCCCCCGATGATGACGACGATGGTGCCGCCGAGGAACTGCGACTGCATGAAGTGGCAGCGGAGGTACTGTGGCTCTGTGGCGAAGTGAACGCAGCCCACCACACGAGTCACTGTGAGCGCAGTCAAGGCGTCATCGTAAATGGCCAAAACGCAGAGGTCGTACGTCATGCCCGCTGCCAGATTGTTCACGATGATGCTTTTACTGGTAGGAGGAATCATTCTGCAAAGAGAGAGAGAGAGAGACAGAGATGTGTAGGTATTTCCTTTATTTCTTAACATCATCATTTTCCAAAGTATGCAGAAATGGAGAGCAATATTAATATCTCCACTTTCACATCCACATTCTTCACATATCACCACCTACTGGGCAGGGAGGAGAATTTATAGTAAAAAAGGACCTAAAATGTATCTGTTTCTCACCAACACTATCATATCACAAATTTTAAAGTCAGCGTATTTTTAAACTGATGTTGTTTCCTCGGTCCACAATAGAACAAACGACACATATAAACCATATACAGAACAGTGTTATATTGTTGCAAAGAACATTCCATTTTAAACTAATGTGCATAAAATGAAATGAAATAAATACAAATATTCAGCCAGTTCATATTCTCAAATGTTAAGTAGAAAGTCAAACAAAGGGGGGAAATGCTTCAGTAGACAGTTTGTTGCATGTTGTTGTATGTTATCATGGTGTTACATGTATGTTAACACGGTGTTGCATGTATGTTAACATGGTGTTGCATGTATGTTAACATGGTGTTACATGTATGTTAACATGGTGTTGCATGTATGTTAACATGGTGTTGCATGTATGTTAACAAGGTGTTGCATGTATGTTAACATGGTGTTGCATGCATGTTACTACAGTGTTGCATGTATGTTAACAAGGTGTTGCACGTATGTTAACATGGTGTTGCATGTATGTTACTACAGTGTTGCATGTATGTTAACAAGGTGTTGCATGTATGAGGGTGTTGCATGTATGTTAACATGGTGTTGCATGCATGTTAACACGGTGTTGCATGTATGTTAACATGGTGTTGCACGTATGTTAACATGGTGTTGCATGTATGTTAACATGGTGTTGCACGTATGTTAACATGGTGTTGCATGTATGTTAACATGGTGTTGCACATATGTTAACACGGTGTTGCATGTATGTTAACATGGTGTTGCATGTATGTTAACATGGTGTTACATGTATGTTAACATGGTGTTGCATGTATCAGGGTGTTGCATGTATGTTAACATGGTGTTGCATGTATCAGGGTGTTGCATGTATGTTAACCTGGTGTTGCATGCATGTTACTACAGTGTTGCATGTATGTTAACAAGGTGTTGCATGTATGTTAACATGGTGTTGCATGTATGTTACTACAGTGTTGCATGTATGTTAACAAGGTGTTGCATGTATGTTAACATGGTGTTGCATGTATGGTAACACGGTGTTGCATGTACGTTAACATGGTGTTGCATGTACGTTAACATGGTGTTGCATGTATGTTAACATGGTGTTGCATGTATGAGGGTGTTGCATGTATGTTAACATGGTGTTGCATGTATCAGGGTGTTACATGTATGTTAACATGGTGTTGCATGTATGAGGGTGTTGCATGTATGTTAACATGGTGTTGCATGTATGAGGGTGTTGCATGTATGTTAACATGGTGTTGCATGTATCAGGGTGTTGCATGTATGTTAACATGGTGTTGCATGTATGTTACTACAGTGTTGCATGTATGTTAACAAGGTGTTGCATGTATGTTAACATGGTGTTGCATGTATGTTACTACAGTGTTGCATGTATGTTAACAAGGTGTTGCATGTATGAGGGTGTTGCATGTATGTTAACATGGTGTTGCACGTATGTTAACATGGTGTTGCATGTATGAGGGTGTTGCATGTATGTTAACACGGTGTTGCATGTACGTTAACATGGTGTTGCATGTACGTTAACATGGTGTTGCATGTACGTTAACATGGTGTTGCATGTACGTTAACATGGTGTTGCATGTATGTTAACATGGTGTTGCATGTATGAGGGTGTTGCATGTATGTTAACATGGTGTTGCATGTATCAGGGTGTTACATGTATGTTAACATGGTGTTGCATGTATGAGGGTGTTGCATGTATGTTAACATGGTGTTGCATGTATGAGGGCGTTGCATGTATGTTAACATGGTGTTGCATGTATCAGGGTGTTGCATGTATGTTAACATGGTGTTGCATGTATGTTACTACAGTGTTGCATGTATGTTAACAAGGTGTTGCATGTATGAGGGTGTTGCATGTGTGTTAAAATGGTGTTGCGCGTATGTTAACATGGTGTTGCATGTATGTTAACATGGTGTTGCACATATATTAACACGGTGTTGAATGTATGTTACTACAGTGTTGCATGTATGTTAACAAGGTGTTGCATGTATGAGGGTGTTGCATGTATGTTAACATGTTGTTGCATGCATGTTAACACGGTGTTGCATGTATGTTAACATGGTGTTGCACGTATGTTAACATGTTGTTGCATGTATGTTAACATGGTGTTGCACATATGTTAACACGGTGTTGCACGTATGTTAACATGGTGTTGCACGTATGTTAACAGAGTGTTGCATGTATGTTAACATGGTGTTGCATGTATGTTAACACGGTGTTGCATGTATGTTAACATGGTGTTGCATGTATGTTAACATGGTGTTGGATGTATCAGGGTGTTGTATGTATCAAGGTGTTGCATGAATGTTAACACAGTGTTGCATGTATGTTAACACAGTGTTGCATGTATGTTAACATGGTGTTGCATGTATGTTAACATGGTGTTGCATGTATGAGGGTGTTGCATGTATGTTAACATGGTGTTGCATGTATCAGGGTGTTGCATGTATGTTAACATGGTGTTGCATGTATGTTAACATGGTGTTGCATATATCATGGTGTTGCATGTATGTTAACATGGTGTTACATGTATGTTAACATGGTGTTGCATGTATGTTAACATGGTGTTGCATGTATGTTAAGATGGTGTTGCATGTACGTTAACATGGTGTTGCATGTATGAGGGTGTTGCATGTATGTTAACATGGTGTTGCATGTATGAGGGTGTTGCATGTATGTTAACATGGTGTTGCATGTATGAGGGTGTTGCATGTATGTTAACATGGTGTTGCACGTATGAGGGTGTTGCATGTATGTTAACATGGTGTTGCATGTATGTTAAGATGGTGTTGCATGTACGTTAACATGGTGTTGCATGTATGAGGGTGTTGCATGTATGTTAACATGGTGTTGCATGTATGAGGGTGTTGCATGTATGTTATCATGGTGTTGCATGTATGAGGGTGTTGCATGTATGTTAACATGGTGTTGCATGTATGTTAAGATGGTGTTGCATGTACGTTAACATGGTGTTGCATGTATGAGGGTGTTGCATGTATGTTAACATGGTGTTGCATGTATGAGGGTGTTGCATGTATGTTAACATGGTGTTGCATGTATGAGGGTGTTGCATGTATGAGGGTGTTGCATGTATGCTAACATGGTGTTGCAATGGTGCCAAAGAACGACTCCAGACTCAAGCTTCATAATAACAGTGACACCACAGTGTTTTTCATGTGGTATGTAGGGTAGTAATATTCCCAGATATTTGTGGTATTCCGCTGAACTTGCTGGTGAAGTGGCTCAGACTAAAAATTCCAAATTGAACTCCTGAAAAAGCGTTTTAAAACCCATTGCTTCATCTGAGCAACACTGATAAGAGAGCAAGACGCAATGGCCAAAGACCTCCATTTAGGGGCTGTTCACACCAAACATAAACAGATACAGTTTATTCAGTATCTCGCGCAGGTGCGCTGTGTTTTTTAGATGCTGTGTGAAGTTAACAAGAACTTCATCCTTTAACCCTCGAATGGTAATGAAGAATGGCACCTCACTTTGGTATTCACAATCATTTCATGATGATAATGACAACATTTCTTCTTCCCTGAAGAACAATAAAATTCTGCATTTATTTTGGGATTTTATGCTGTTTTAATCTTACATGTGCATTTATACATTTTCCCATTAATTTTTTTAAAAATTCAATAAAATTCAGAACCTATACTTCTATAAATTGAAACATGAATACAATATGAGAATGTGGCATAAATCGGGGCAGATTGATGCATCTGGTGCACAGAACATCAATAAGATGAACATCATGTGATGTCTGTAACAGTCAGTAGATGTCTGTAATCACCGACTGTGCACTGATGATTATTATAAACTCATTTATATTTTATCACAAGATATGCATTTATATATTTAAACATGATCAAACTATTATTTGTCAAAGTTTGACATTTTAAACTTGATTTGAAGTTTTTGCAGTTAATCTCATTATATTTGCAGTCAAACCTGACCATGATGTTACAAACACACAATAAACATTTATTTACCAAACATTTATTTCTAACATAAAAATGTGTGTGTGTTTGTGTTTGTGTGTAGAAGTGTCTTTGTGTGTGTGTGTGTGTGTTTGTTTGAGTGTGTGTGAGTTTGAGTGTGTGTGTGTGTGTGTGTGTGTGAGTGTGTGTGTGTGTTTGTGTGTGTGTGAGTTTGAGTGTGTTTGTGTGTGAGTTTGAGTGTGTGTGTGTGTGTGTGTGTGTTAGTAATTTATTGTACTGTCCCGTACTTATTGCACATGTTTGCACGTGCACTTTATATAGGTGTGTTATTTAGTCTGTGTAGTCTCATGTGGTTCTGTGTTTGTTCCATGTTGTTTTATGTAGCACATGGTCCTGGAGGAACATTGTCTCGTTTCACTGTGTACTGTATTAACTGTATATGGTTGAACTTGACTTGACTTGACTTGACTGATCATATTGAATTCATAATGACTCACCTGTACACCAGAGAGTCGTCATAAGTGCCATTGTATTGGACCTGAAACATTCGAATCCCCGGAATGTTCCGCTGAAAGTTGAACTTCACGAGAGCCGTGGAGGAGGTGATTTCAGAGATCAGTACCCGCTTCTCCTGTCCACCTTTAGTGTTGCCCATTGAAGGACCACCGTCTCCTCCTGTCTTGGCAGAAGTAGCGATGTCAGACGAGCCCGGGTCAGGCTCCTGGACCATACTCGTGTCATTGGAGAAGTGTGGAAGCTTGGTGATGAGGAGGTCCACTGTCTGCTGAGCCTCTCCTGACGGATTAGAAGCCACACAGGTGAAAGAGCCGGAATCCTTCACTGTACTGATGACGATGTCTAAGGTGCCATCGCTGTGGACCACAGTGCGGCTCGAGTTGGACACCAACTTTCCATCAGGGGCGATCCAGTGGATGATGGGATCTGGGTCACCGCGGGCTTTACAGCGCAACAAAACTCGCTGTCCTTCCAAAGCCCGGGTTTCCTGCGAGTGTCGCGTTATAAGCGGAGGTTCACACAGGAACTCCTCCTCGGACACGGTCCAGAAATACCGTCCGGTGAGATGCTCCGGCGCCGCGCACGTCTCCAGGTCGTCTTCTCGCCGAAGCCTCCTGAGCCACAACAACTCGCAGTTACAATGAAGTGGGTTTCCGCCGAAGCTGAGCGCGAATGACGACGGGCCCAAAACGCCTGATGTCGCCAGGACACCTGCGCGCTGGAAGACCGGATCGGGCGGAAGCTTGTGAAGTTTGTTGGAGGTGACGTCCAGACGCTTGAGTTTCTGCAGGCCGGAGAAGGTCTCTTCGGGTATGTAGTTGATCATGTTGTGGTCCAGATTCAACGTGTGCAGGCTGATCATACGTTGAATGGCGACCCACGGGACACTCTCAAGGTTGTTGTACGACAGATCCAGTTCTTCTAGCGCCAGGAGGTCGTTGAACGCTCCAATGTAGATATACGTGAGCTGGTTGTTGTTAAGAATAAGGTGGTGCAGCTTGGACATGCCGCTGAATGTGTCGTTCGTTATATGCGTCAGCCGGTTGCTATCCAGATGAAGAGCGCGTAAGTTCTCCAGATCGTTGAACGCGTGAGGTACAATAGATCCTATCGTGTTCCTGGAGAGCGTCAGGTCCACCAGTTTGGTCATATTAGAGAAATCCTTCCGCTTGACGCTTGTGATGAAATTGTCGCCCAGTCGGAGCTCAACGGTGCGTCTGTCGATGTTCGGAGGGACGAAGAGAAGCCCCTTTTTATCACACAAGGTGGCCAGATTGGGCGACAGCACCTGACAGATGCAACGCTTGGGGCACACCTGGACCTTCTGGGCTTTCAATGCCATGACGAGAACCGTCAGATAAACCAGTAGCATCTCCATCTGGGTTCTGGGTATTGGTTAAACAACCTGTGCGGGAAGACAACAGAGAAGCATTTCTGAAAATTGATAATACCGATTTATCAGATCAATAGTGAGTTTGATGAGCTCGATGACATCTTCAAAGACCCCAAACACAGTTTGTTTTCTGTGTTGTTTAAAATAGCCAATAGGGCCATTCCGTGTCCATTCAATCAGAAGTCAATTTCTCAAAATGTAGTTTTGGATTATTTATTTTTTTGGGTTAAAGATAAACATAAATGATGATGAAGACAAAATATTAAATGCATGTTTGAATATTTACTGTGTAATCTATTATTTTGTAGAGGGGGGTCAAAATGACAATTTTCAGCCATGATTTTGGAGCAAAACTACAGGTAAACAAAATAACCTTAGAAAGGTGTCAGCATAATTTTTTTATTTTTACACAGAGATAGGTAGGTGAATTACTATAATCAGTTGACTTCAGCACCTCTTGTCGTATTATTTCCCAAAGGTGTGAGTCCAAAAATGAAAAAAACACTTTATTGTATTGTAAATGGGTTAAATTTACGCATGGAGCCACATTGAGAGCCCCACATCTCTGGAATTTAGCCATGTATGGCCTTACAAATGAAGATACCAAAAGAAAAGTTTGTTCTAAACCAGAATGTAAAAGGATATTAAGATTTCTTTAAAAGTCCTGGAGTTATAGGTGCTCAAACTTTGGAAAAAGGTCACGAAAAATTGCTTTTTCCCATTTTTGAACTGTCACCGTTGGTATATATTGCAACAAGAGGTGCTGAAGTCATCTTATATTAGTAACAGATCGACCAATCTCTGTGTACAAATAAAATAATGATGCTGACATCTTTCTAAGGTAATCTTTTTAAATGGTAGTTTTGCTCCAAAATCATAAGCGAAAATGGTCATTTTGGCCATCCTCAACAAAATAATGGATTACTGAGTAAATATTCATCCATGGCATTTAATATTTTGGATTTCATCATCATTTCTGTGCATCTATCTTCAGAAAAAAAGCATTAACAAAATAAAGAAATTCTGAAATTTGGTTGACTTGACACGAGTAACCGAATAGCTTTTAGTTTATGTCACAGTTTTTTGAACCATGATTGCTACTTCCTGTTGTTATTCAAAGGCATTTACGGTTTGTATACACCTTTGCATGCAAGTCGAGTCATCAGTATTTGTAGTTCATGTCAAGAAAAGCACTAGGTGTGCATGCATATATCTGCTAAAGGTTCATTTATGTCAACTTTTAGGAGTATACTGCCTTTTGGGCCCTTAAGTTCCACTTAACATGGTCATAATATGAAAGCAAGTGTGATGTGTATTTCTGGATCTGTTCGCTCAGTGACTTTAAATGGTGTTGTGGTGATTCACAGTGGATTTATGAAGGTCACACAGGTGGAGCACATTCACTCAACACGAGACACTAACGTTTGAAGTGTTAGTGAACAAATGCTTCTGTTTTTCCTTTTGAACGGTATTTTGATTGTTTACGTTTTCATTTAAAGGAACAGAAAGGAACATCCTGTGTTCCGCTGAAGAAAGAAAGTCACATGGGTTTAGAACATCACAAGGGTGAGTAAGTGATGAACTACACTTTAAATGTTTTGCTTTAAATGTGTTTCTAATGCAGACATTTTCAGTGTCTTAAGTGTCAAAATCGTTTTTGAGGCCACTGTAGGCTAATGGGATGTTAAAGAAGCTTTCAGTGCAGCTCCACCGATGCAACGTTTGTGATCAAGTCTTTGTGTTTGGAGAGATGAAAGACTCATCTGGACATGCAGTTACTCATCAGAATGAGACTGATGTCTCTAAAGACAAAGATCGAGCGGATCAACACAGATGCTACGCTGCGTTCCCGTCGCATTGATTTTCCTCAGCTGTACTTAACTGCTCAGGTTACGTATATTATTAAAGCCGGACAAGAAAACGTGTTGTTTCAGTGGCTCTCAAGTCCTTAACAGGATAGAACATTTCATGCCAACTATGGATTTTATTAGATTGATTATTAGCAAAGATCATGAATGTTTAAGTTTGGCGTGTATTAAACTGCAGACAGCATGAAAGGATCCATATAATCACTGCAATAAAAAACATGTTTTAATGTCAAAATATCTAATCCTCCGTACAGCAAGCATTTACATGCCAATCAAATGTACACAAAATATAAAGACAAATCAAACGAAATGAAAAGTCTATTTTTCTCACCCCAATGAAAGAGCATTTTTCTTGTTTAACCCTTCAAGCTCTGAAGGTGTTTTTAAAGATTTCCTGTTTCAGTGGCATTCCCGAAATTAAAGACTTATAACACGATAAAAAAAAAACAACAAGGAGGGTCAAATGTTTGGTATCACTGTAAAGAAATCTTTTCATTTAAAATAAATAAATAAATAAATAAATAAAAATATTTATATAGAGAGAGATTATGATTCATTCTGAGACTCTCAGCCTAATAAACTGCTAACAAAAAAAAAAAAAATATTTAGCCAAAAATATACTTCATTTTATTTATATATATATATATATATATATATATATATAGTCATTAAATATCTCTGGGTGTAAATTAGCTGCCTCCAAAACTACTTTTGTTTTAGTCAACATGTCAACTGTGAAGTAAATGAAGTAAAATATTGTGTTGTTCCGACAAATCAATCAAAAGTTCCAACATTACAAATATAATTGATCATAGTGTCCAAAAACATCTCCAAACAAATAAAAGATAATAATTGTACATAAGAACTAATTACACATGCAAACACAACAATGACTAAAGGTTTGCATAGCATGCAGACATGATTTTAGTCATGAGATTTCACAGAATGAGTTTCATTCTGTGCCATTTGAGTCATCATTGAGTCTGTGTCGTGTATTTGGCGCCATCTCCTGGTGGTCATATGTAACATTGTGCTTCATGTGGATTATCTAATGATCAATACATCTGATTATCTTGTGTGTGGACTCGATTGAAAGATAATCATCTCATTCAGTTTCATTCTGTGCCATTTGAGTCATCATTGAGTCTGTGTCATGTATTTGGCACCATCTCCTGGTGGTCATATGTAACATTGTGCTTCATGTGGATTATCTAATGATCTATACATCTGATTATCTTGTGTGTGGACTCGATTGAAAGATAATCATCTCATTCAGTTTCATTCTGTGCCATTTGAGTCATCATTGAGTCTGTGTCGTGTATTTGGCGCCATCTCCTGGTGGTCATATGTAACATTGTGCTTCATGTGGATTATCTAATGATCGATACATCTGATTATCTTGTGTGTGGACTCGTTTGAAAGATAATCACAGACTCTAAATAATGATGTGTGATATTTTATGTTCTGTTTATGTTTCGTGAAGTTATAAGTGAAAACGCGGCATATAAGCAACACTAACATAATTATCAAAGTCATATATTTAGCTGTTACTCACTATATTTTCATCTGTGAGTAAAACAAATCAGCTGGTTGTATTTTACTCTTTGAGATCTTTCCAACAACATATGACACATGAATATATGATCAGTTTGATGTTTTTACTGATTGCAACAATACTGTTTTTTATTTGATACATTATCGAAAATGGACACTTCTGATTTGTCTGTAAATTTTAAAGCACTTGTTCAGTTTTGGTCATAATATGTACATGAATTGGAAAGTACAGCTTATAAACTTTCAAATGAAACATATTTTTGTGTTGCTCAAGACTGAATTTATTCATTTTCTGATTTTTCTCTAAAAAAAAAAAAAAGAATATTTTTTGCCAATGTGGTAAGAAAACGAAACTTGTCTTTCCTTCAAATCAAGTTTTTGGCATTTGCCAATAGTTACAATATACAAACCTACATTTTAGATTTTGCTTTTTCCAAGTCAATTTATTTTGTTTTATTAGTTTCGATATTTTATACTGGAAAGCAAGACAAAAATAAAAAGATGGCTGTAGTCTGTAGGATGTGGAGTCTTCTTATGCACTCTGAAATCATACGCAAACGTGCAGTTCCAGTTCCTGATGCGTCTGTCATTAGTAACATTAAATCATTTGAATGTGTGTTTTTAAGATGTGCGGGTGTCGAGCGCTGTCACGGGTGATAAGCCTTTCAACAGTGATGCAGAATGCTCCGAATGCATGTGATAATCACACGCATACATCACGCCTGTGATCATGAGCGCGTGTGGATCATTATACTGTCATGACACACAATAGAGAGCGTCTGGGTGAGACCTGAATATACAAATAGACAATAAAAGTGAGTTATTCTGGCAACATCCATCATCCACTGTAGCATGCAAACAGACAAGTGTGCGTTTAAATAAAAAGGAGAGCGTGCTAAACTATAAAAACCTTGAAATAAACAAGACAACAATATATGCCGTAGCAAATATAAGCTGTTCCCGTGTGGCCGACCAATCTTTCTCAATAAATGAGGCGCTGCTGGAACACATGACACTGACAGGAAATGATTGACAGGATGAATCGTGCGATGTGTCACACGGAGATTTAAACTGCCGTATATATTTGTGCAAAACTGCTTTCTGTTATTTACATTTCTGAAGACACTATATGCTCAAAAGTAGGACATATATTGACGGGGACATTGAATCAGCACATATGTTGGAGCATTAAGGGTCTTGTTCGGGTCTGGTCACATGATTTTTATGACTTTTGGTTTCATTAATGGTTCTTGAAAATGACTCTTCGTATAACTCTTACGAACCGATTCTATTGAATCTATTCTGATTCCTGAACAACTGATTCTTATAAAAAATATCTTAAGGCTAAAAGTAACTCCTAATGCAGAGATTTGGGAGTGACTCTTAAACGTTAGGGGCGTGTCACTCCTGATTTAGGACTTCATGAAGCATTTTAATGTTAATGTAGCTCTTAAACCCACGACAGCTGAGATGTCCTCCTGATGTCTTCAAACTCCCTAATAGTGACTCAAATGATCCGGAAGTCTGTCTGTCTGTCTATTGATCTGTCTGTCTATTGATCAAACTGTCTGTCTGTCTATTGATCTGTCTGTCTGTCTGTCTATTGATCTGTCTGTCTGTCTGTCTATTGATCTGTCTGTCTGTCTATTGATCTGTCTGTCTGTCTGTCTATTGATCTGTCTGTCTGTCTATTGATCTGTCTGACTGTCTATTGATCAAACTGTCTGTCTGTCTATTGATCTGTCTGTCTGTCTAGTCTATTGATCTGTCTGTCTGTCTGTCTATTGATCTGTCTGTCTGTCTATTGATCAAACTGTCTGTCTGTCTATTGATCAAACTGTCTGTCTGTCTATTGATCTGTCTGTCTGTCTATTTATCTGTCTGTCTGTCTATTGATCAAACTGTCTGTCTGTCTATTGATCTGTCTGTCTGTCTGTCTATTGATCTGTCTGTCTGTCTATTGATCTGTCTGTCTGTCTGTCTATTGATCTGTCTGTCTGTCTATTGATCAAACTGTCTGTCTGTCTATTGATCTGTCTTTCTGTCTGCCTATTGATCTGTCTGTCTATTGATCAAACTGTCTGTCTGTCTATTGATCTGTCTGTCTGTCTGTCTATCTGTCTATTTATCTGTCTGTCTGTCTACTGATCAAACTGTCTGTCTGTCTATTGATCTGTCTGTCTGTCTGTCTATTGATCTGTCTGTCTGTCTATTGATCTGTCTGTCTATTTATCTGTCTGTTTGTCTATTGATCAAACTGTCTGTCTGTCTATTGATCTGTCTGTCTGTCTATTGATCTGTCTGTCTGTCTGTCTATTGATCTGTCTGTCTGTCTATTGATCAAACTGTCTGTCTGTCTATTGATCTGTCTGTCTGTCTGTCTATTGATCTATCTGTCTGTCTGTCAGTCTGTCTCTTTCTATCAGTCTGTCTGTCTGTTTATCTGTCTGTCTGTCTGTCTCTATCTGTCTATCTTTCTATCAATCTGTCTATCTGTCTTTCTATTGATCTGTCTGTCTATCTTTCTATCTGTCTGTCTGTCTCTCTATCTTTCTATTGATCTGTCTGTCTTTCTATTGATCTGTCTGTCTGTCTATCTGTCTCCCTGTATATCTGTCCATCCACTCGTCTGTATATCTAGTGTATATATATACATATATATTATGTTGTCTGTCTGAGCTGATTAATAGCGGTTCTCTGTCTATCAATCACTCTGGCTGATGTAAAAGCGCGTGCTAATAAAATGTGACGTCATCCATAGCAGCAAGTTCAACTCCGCTTCATACTCTTATCTTATGATAACCTGCTGTTAGCTGTTTTGTAAATAGGTTTTAAGCAAAAACTCTTTGGAGAACTTGTAATGGTAAGATGAAAATCCTTGTGAATATGGGCCCTGTTCTTTTAAATCTACAGCGTGACCAGTGCAGTCCGACTCCCGAACAACTGACTCTATGAGCCGTTTCTTTTCAGTGACTCCTCTACAGCACATGTTGTTTATCTCTCTTGTCGGACGCACCCAGTGCAGCTGATGAAGGTGTGTTGGATTAGGGGAGAGTCGGAGGGTCTGCAGGAACAGGGTTGGGAAGCAGCTGCTCTACACCAGTTTATAGTCCGATTCCCAAACGAATGACTCTTGTGAGGTGGTTCTTTTGCAAGAATTGTATTCATTTGTTAAATCTGCCCTGTTGAAATCTGAAATGATTCATAATTTGGCAACAGGCTGCTGACGGGGGTTCTTACGATTCCCATCCCTGTTGTCCACATACTTACAGAATAATTATCCACATAATAAAACAAACAAATTGAGGAACATCAAACAACGGTTCAGTGACAAATGACCTGTGTTGTTGGTGTTTTATAGTGTGTTTATATCACACTCTGCATATCAAATGACCTTGTGATCAGCTGCTTTTTGAGTCTGTGGCGCTCGTGTTGTTTGCCAACCAGCTGGCTGCATTAGTTGGCAAAGCGTGCGACGTTCCGCGGGCAGCAGAGCTGCTACTTCCCCTCTGGTGAATGAGCCATCGGGTGCCTCAGAGCAAGCAGCATTTTTTTTACTTTATATCCAAAGGCCAAAACTCCCCGAATCACAAAGAGTCTCCCGTGAGTCACTGCTGTTTGGAAACATGCACGTTTGGAAGACAGTGAGGATTCGTGGATATCTCGACTGCAGATTTTAGGATGGTGTTGTGGAGAATCTGATTCACACGCCTGTTTTTCACGAAGGAGTGGTGGTGTAGTGGGCTAAAGCACAGATCAGGAGGTTGCTGGTTCAACCCCCACAGTCACCACCATTGTGTCCTTGAGCAAGACACTTAACTGAGCTATTCACAAAAATGTATATTCTGTCATTATTTACTCAGCCGTGTGCTGTTCATTTCCCCATGGAATACCAACGTATGATTTTTAAAGAACAGGTTTGACGTCATTGATGCCACCACGCCACCGGCTGTCATGATTTAAAGCGAGCATGAGTTGTATGGACAATGACTCTTATGATGTTTTATGGTGTGTGTTTTTGGAGCAACATGCAGGTGTGTCAATAATGACAGAATTTTCTTTTTTGTGTGAACTATTCCTTTCAATGTGCATTTTTATGTCTTCTATGCACTGACCGTGACTGTAAATATCTCTGATCTGCAACATGAATCGGATCATCAGAGATCAGATGTTAGTCTGCAGCACACGGAGATCTCAGACTATAACAGCCTGTTTTCTGCAGTTTCTTGCTACTCACCGGAGGTCAGTGCAGGTTTTCAGTTTCTTGTACGGTCATGGAGTGTAGTAAAGTGTCTCCAGTCAGGTCTCCTTAGCAAGCAAATTGGGCCGGTTGCTAGGGAGGGTAGAGTCACATGGGGTAACTAAATTGGCCCAGTTGCTAGGGAGGGTAGAGTCACATGGGGTAACCAAATTGGCCCAGTTGCTAGGGAGGGTAGAGTCACATGGGGTAACCAAATTGGCCCAGTTGCTAGGGAGGGTAGAGTCACATGGGGTAACCAAATTGGCCCGGTTGCTAGGGAGGGTAGAGTCACATGGGGTAACCAAATTGGCCCGGTTGCTAGGGAGGGTAGAGTCACATGGGGTAACCAAATTGGCCCAGTTGCTAGGGAGGGTAGAGTCACATGGGGTAACCAAATTGGCCCGGTTGCTAGGGAGGGTAGAGTCACATGGGGTAACCAAATTGGCCCGGTTGCTAGGGAGGGTAGAGTCACATGGGGTAACCAAATTGTCCCGGTTGCTAGGGAGGGTAGAGTCACATGGGGTAACCAAATTGGCCCGGTTGCTAGGGAGGGTAGAGTCACATGGGGTAACCAAATTGGCCCGGTTGCTAGGGAGGGTAGAGTCACATGGGGTAACCAAATTGGCCCGGTTGCTAGGGAGGGTAGAGTCACATGGGGTAACCTCCTCGTGGTCACTATAATGTGGTTCTCGCTCTCGGTGGGGCGTGTGGTGAGTTGTGCGTGGATGCCGCGGAGAATAGCGTGAAGCCTCCACATGCGCTACGTCTCCACGGTAACACGCTCAACAAGCCACTTGATAAGATGCGCGGATTGACGGTCTCAGATGCAACTGAGATTCGTCCTCCGACACCCGGATTGAGGCGAGTCACTACACCACCGCGAGGACTCGGAGCGCATTGGGAATTGGCCGTTACAAATTGGGAGAAAAAGAGACAACAAAAAAAAAAACGTCCCCTTCAACTCTGGTGCATTTTTGGGCTGCCATTAGCAGTTCTTCACACACAAGCTCACAGAAGAGTAAAAATGGCTCACTTTTTCGAGAACTTCCTGAGGTAAAAGCAGATATTATGTTTTGGGCTATTTGGGGATTACAGCAGCAGTTATCGGAGCATAAAAGAGACGTGTATATGGTAAGACTTGCAGAAATCATATTTTACTTTGTGATTCTTTTGAAATCTTTTAAACTGTGATATTAGTGTAACCAAATAAACTGCACAGTCACATTTGATATATGACACGTATATGTAGCTGCTACGGCAGTTGTTCTCAACCATTTTATGTTGTACCATTAAAAAAAATAAAAATAAAAAATGCAAAAGTCGATATCTGTGTGTGACAATGAGGAGGGCGTGGCCGGGCCGGTGCTGAACGAGCTGATCAGCGGGAGAGCGAGATAACGGGCTGCCGGAGACGCCATTCTCGAGAGAGAGAGAGAGAGATGCACGCTTGTGTTTTATGTTATTGATTCCAAACATAAAACATACAAACACAACATAAAAAACGTAATCGAGTATTCACATTAAACCCCGCCCCCAAACAAAAACACACACTATTGTGGTCACAATCACCTAGATCATCAAAATAAAATAAATGAAGACATAAAAAACTAAACCAACCCCATTACCCCATTTCCCCATCCTTCTAAAAAACCTCTCAAACGCTGCCACCTCGCCCATCTCCCCACACCACTCCCTATGAGGGCAATGAGGGTGCCCAGCCGACTTCCATCCCCTGAGGATGATTTTCCAACCAATCATGACTCCAGCAATATCTGTCCTCAATATTAAGTGTCGCCCCATCACCCAGGATACAGAGTCTGGGGCAAAATGAAACACGAGTGCCCAATACATCACACATAAAACTCTGAACCTTCAACCAAAACTCCTGGATCTTAACACACCCCCAAAACACATGGGTGGTGTCGCTATGCTCTGATAGGCATCGCCAGCAGGTGGGCGTGTCTTTAAGACCAAGCCTATACAATCTAGAGGGGGTCCAGTAGAATCTCCTTGCCCGTCCTTATACTGCTACATTGTGTCGTTCGATGCATTGCATAATTGTAACGTTTTGTTCATACATTCAGCAGACTTATGCGTATAATTGAGAACCAACTGATGTCCTCCAAAGTCTTGATAAACGTTTTAATGCAAAGAGGAACTTGACTATAGATTTGATTATTATGACTGATAAATGCCCCACATTTGTAACCAAACGCCCCCCTCGTTACTAATTGTTCTCAGTGCCCCCTGGCATCCTTTAAATGCCCCCTGGTGGTGGTACTGCCCCCTGTGCTACGTGAAGGACTTTTATTTTGATATCAATATTTCTAGCCCATTACCTCTAGGGGGCGCTCATTTTCAGCGTGTATATTTTGAGGCCTTATTATTTTAAGTAACATAAATGCAGAAGTGATGTTATCTCTGAAAAGTTCAGATTGTAAGCTTTCAAACGACACCTTGTATGCCTGACTTATATACACGGAGAATTTAACGCTTTAAGCGTAACCTTCTTTGCGATATAGCGCCCCCTATCGAACGGGATAATACGTCCGTTTGAGTGTCTGTGACAGCCGCAGGCGTGTACTGTATATGTTATTACAGACATTTTGGAATTCGTTGAGCAGAAAATTGAACTTTTCTATGAAAAGTGTTTTAGAAAGTAACTGGGATTAGATGTAATCTGTAACGGATTACTTGTTAGAGTAACCCACCCAACACTGACTTTTATAGGGGAAAACTTTCTTCTTTCTTATTGGTCGACAATCAAATGCCCTAAAAATAGACACGTCACTGATTAAAGCACTTATATATAGAGTAATTATTGTTTAAATATAATTATTTTTTTACATGAGCTTTGACTTTATGGTGAGTTTTATCTTTAAAATACCAAAGCATCTTTAGCATCATTTATTTTGAACATGAAGAAAGAACTGATTGCATGAAATAAAAATATATATGAGAATATGTTTGATGTTTAATAACGCCCAATCCATATGATCAGTGCTGAGACTGTTATCCATTACCTGTATCCCACACACATATACATGTAATAACTTAAAAACACAAGGCCAGTGCCAGGAGGGACTCTGTTATTGCCACTGAATTAAATGTTAAATTGCACTACTGTAATGCATTTGTTAAATATTTAATGTACGCTCAATGAACCCTCAAATCAGAAGATTTCCTGGCAACATGACATGCATCTACATTCCAGCAAGTAAAGGGACATTTGTGACCTTGCACTATACCGAGTACAGTCCTTAAAAATAATAGTTGCGATTATTGCATCTATTTATCCGTCCATGCACTTACAATCTCAATGATGTGAAACGAAAAGATGCACAACAGTTCTGCTGCTCAAACCAGCATCAAAGGAAATCCATTAATGAGGAGAAAAATCCAAGAAATTACCTGCAGAAGAAATGAGCTTTACTTCATAAGCTCTCCGTGTTTACCCTGAAATCCTCCAAGTCACCGCATTTTCAGCAGCTCCTCCATTCAGATGACCCATATAGACACCTGGACGATCCCTACATCACATCGCAGCGTCCAGCAGCACCCATATCCAGCTGCATATCCATCATTACAGCGCCGGAAATGAGCTAATTAAACACACATCTGTATCATATGATCCGTTCATTAAGATGTGTCTGTTCGCATTAATAGACCCGCAGACACTGGCGTCCCGTTATCGCGGCAGTCTCCGCATTACGCCTGCATGCGCCGAAAATCCCAATCCTACTATGGCGAGGGCGCGGCTCATGAATATTAATTAGAACGTGCTGACACTGCCAAAGCGACGTCTGATTCTGGGATATTAAATAGGCATTGTTATGTATCGAATTATATTGTTAAATACTGTACTGTAGTCATGTTTTATATATATATATATATATATATATATATATATATATATATATATATATATATATATATATATATATATATATATATATATATAATGTTCATTTTATATTTTTATTTTATATAATGTTCATTTCCGAAAGGGAACATTTGGCTGATTGATATTAAATAGCCTAGTTCACGCTAGCTTTGGCTAGTTAGCTCTGGAATAGTAATTAGATGTTGTTATATGTTGTATTGCTGTTATACAGTGTCGTTTATCACATTGAGTAATATTGATATATAATATTAATTTTGGTTTGCGACTTGACGTTGGGTTGTTATGAGCCAATGCCGATATCTTGGCTCATGAATATTAATTAGAACATGCTAATGTCCATAGGAAATCCTCCAATGGCGACGGTTGGCTCTGGAATATTAACTGATCAGTGCTGACGTTCAGGGACAAGCCTTCTCCGTAGTAGGATCGGTAAATTCGCCACCGGTTTATCAGAGAAAACGCCTTTAAGAGCGACTTGTGCTCTCGTCTAAAACAGTCCGATGTTTATAACGCTTCGAGTTGATGTTAATAATCACAGTGCTGGAGCAGGTGATGTGTCTGTTAACAACACAGGTCTGAGATCAGCTGTCTCTGGTATCATCACACATGCGTGTCTCTCAATGTGGAAACGTTTCTCAAGCAGCAAAGACAAAATATGGTGAATTGAAGTGAGAGATTTAAAGCAGGGCCTTTTTTTCTTCTGCATAAATTTCAGGGTTTTTATGTTAAAAAACAAATAATAATAATAAATAATAATAATAATAATAATAATAATATATATATATATATATATATATTTTTTATTATTATTATTATTTTTTTCTAATGAATTACGTAAAATTTCCGCTTGCCAAAAAAAAAAAAAAAAAATGGCTTTATATTTTTATATTTTATATCTATTAAATTTTTGCTGTTTCAAAAATCATTCTGTGCTTTATAATTGTTTTACTGTTATTTGGTAATTATAAGGACAACACAATAAGGTGTGACTCTCTGGAACAACATGTATTGTGAAAAGCGCAGAACAAATATATTGAACTGAATACTGATTCATTTATCTGGTAGTTTATTCAGCAAAAAGAGTTTTTTGTGAGAATTACCCCATATAATGTAGCAACTTACCCTGCTATATAGGCAATAACTGTTGGAATATTCAATAGTTTATTTATTGTAAAGAAATTAAGGTTTGTGATATGCAGAATATTGATTTTAACCAGTTTAACCCTTTAAGCTCTGAAAGTGTTTTTAAAGATTTCCTGTTTCAGTGGCATACCCAAAATTAAAGACTTATAACTGGATAAAAAGTGTTTGGTATCACTGCAAAGAAAACTTTTCAATATTTTCAATGATTATATATATAAATATTATGATACATTCTGAGATTCTCCGCCTAAAAAACAGCAGAAATGTTATATATATATATTGTTTTTTAAATTAAGCCAAAAAGTTAATTTTTTTCAGATTTTTCTCATTAGTCATTATATATCTCTTGGTGTAAATAATGCGGCTCTGATTAATTGCTTTCGTCTGTTCATGTCAACTGTATCTGAGAATAATTATGTGTTGATACGAGAAAGCAATGAAAAGTTACAACATTACAAATATAATTGATCATCGTGTCCAAAAACATCTCCAAACAAATAAAAGATAATAATTGTACATAAGAACTAATTACACATGCAAACACAACAATGACTAAAGGTTTGCATAGCATGCAGACATGATTTTACTCATGAGATTTCACTGAATGAGTTTCATTCTGTGTCATTTGAGTCATCATTGAGTCTGTGTCATGTATTTGGCACCATCTCCTGGTGGTCATATGTAACATTGTGCTTCATGTGGATTATCTAATGATCTATACATCTGATTATCTTGTGTGTGGACTCGATTGAAAGATAATCATCTCATTCAGTTTCATTCTGTGTCATTTGAGTCATCATTGAGTCTGTGTCATGTATTTGGCGCCATCTCCTGGTGGTCATATGTAACATTGTGCTTCATGTGGATTATCTAATGATCAATACATCTGATTATCTTGTGTGTGGACTCGATTGAAAGATAATCACTGACTCTAATTAATGATATGTGAGATTTTATGTCACCTGCTCTGTCATTATAAAGATCTCGTTATTTTACATCACAAGCTATGATGATGTCATCTTACTATAAGTTACCAAAAGTTTTACAATTTCCCTTTTTTAAATGTCAATTTAGTGTTTTGTGCGTAAAAAATAATATTTTATTCATGTTGTATTTGTACTGCGATACATTTCAATCCATATTTATAGAGCAAGAAGAGGAAGTTGCAATGGTGAAACTCAAACATTTGGTCCTCTGATAATACCACAAGATTGTACAAAACTTCAGTAGCAAAAATGAATTGCTGGTTTTTATTTCAGCTCAGTTATTGCTCTTGCGACGAGGAAACTCTCGTAGTCGAGAGAATCTGTGTTCTGGCCGGTGCTGCTCTTCACCTGCAGGAAAACTGTGATGTCATCATGAGGAGGATCAGCAACACTTCGACTCCACAGCGGTTCAGAGACGCCGAGCAGATCTCGAACATGAGCGGAGATGACCTGAGAAACGAGACATTACTCTCATTCTTAATCGTTCTTCATTGAACTGCCCAGTGTGCATTACACAATACATTTATCTAGATTATATCTGTGCTGTGGTCTAGTGATTTAAAATGGAGAAATTGTAATATTGACCATTTTTCATGCTTTAGGAAAACACAAAGCACAAATGATCGCTTTAGCTTTCATGTTTGTTTTACCTTCATATGTTGGAAGTCAGTGATTCCTAACCGTGGCAAGTTAAAGCAGTTCACATAAATGAGTTTTCTGCCCGTGATAAAATTCTCTGAGAAACACGCCTGAGGGAGATGAGAAATGCAGTGTAACTCCATGAGGTCATCACTGTAATTAATCCTGAACTAATACATGCTTTCAGCTAAATGCATTCCCACTGCACCGAGGAGAACATTTCATTTACAGGTGTATATACACACACCTACCAAGAAAACTGAATAAATAAAGACTTTTTGTAGGACCATTAAGATTGTTGCATTGTGACATTGTAACGCATAAAATCTAAAAATACATAAATAAATATAAATATAAATATAAATATAAATATAGATATATATATGTTTACCCGGTCGAAGCGCAATGTTCCTCCAGTGCACTTGTAGCATAATGTTAACTACCACACACACAAAAATTATAATAATTTTGTCTCGTCACTCTTTTAAAAATAATAATAATAATAAAAAAAAAAAAAGCACAAATATGTTCCAGTGAGACACTTCCAATGGAAGTCCATTTTTGGAAGTTTAAAGGCATAAATGTGAAGTTTATAATTTTATAAAAGCACTTACATTAATTCCTCTGTTAAATCTTGTGTATTATTTGAGCTGTAAAGTTGTTTATGATAGTTTTAGGTTTTGACATTACGTCGTCATGGCAACGGAGTTGTACAATTGTCTCTATCTTCACACAGATGTGGTCAGTGATTTAATGACAGTAAAATCATATTAACACACATATTGTTTATGTGTCTATACTTGTAAAACAGTATTTTAATGTTTACAGATTAAACCCCATTGACTTGCATTGGAAGTGTCTCACTGGAACACACATTTAAAGAAAAGGACGGACGAGTCGAAATACTCTTCTGTGGTAATCAACATTGACACAAATGCTGACGATTGAGATTAACTTGTATTGAATCTGGAATATTCCTTTAACTAAAAAGTTTAACTGTATTTTTTTTACTGTGATTGTGAAAAATTACTATTACAGTAAAAAGAATCTTGTGAGAATTTTGGGAAAATGTGTTTAAAGGGATAGTTCACCCAAAACTGTAAATTCAGTCATTGTTTACTCACCCCCATGTTGTTGTAACCCTACATAACTGACTTTCTGTTTCTGAACACAAAGGGGAAAATTGTGTATAAATGTTGTGCTCAGTGATGTCATAGTGGCAGTTTATGGTGACCACCTCTTCAAGCTTCAAAAGAACACAAAAGTATAATTCAGACGTCTAATTAATTATTCATGAGACTCATGATGGCTATAAAAGCATACGATAAGATTTGGTGAGAAACTGAAATCTGATGTATTATTGAGTGTAAATGTTCACTGACATTGATCTCCTGTGAGTGTTCATGATGGGACACGAGAGCAACAGTTCACGCAGACCCCTCGTGACATTGGGGCGTTCAAGAGAAAACACGTTTTGTTTCTCTAAAAACAGGTCCCCCACAACTCCACAACACAGCAGCACACAAAACAGAGAACAGAACTTACTAAACATGTCTGAAGAGTTTGTAGTTGAAGAATTGATGCATTTCTATGCCCAGCCTTATTTTTTGAACGGAGTACTCAGAAATCATTCAGAAACAGAGGCGACATGACACCACAATCACACCGTGTCCTAACCCGATGGCAAACGACATGTGATATAAGGGATATTTTCTATGGTAATCCCTTCCTGCATGTGCTATTAGACCTCTGCAAATGATCCAGAATGCAGCAGCACGTCTGGTCTTTAATGAACCAAAGAGAGCACATGTTACACCACTCTTTGTCTCTCTCCACTGGCTGCCGGTTCATGCACTTATTAAATTCAAGGCTCTGATGCTGGCATACAGAACAATCACTGGGTCTGCTCCAGCATACCTAAAAACATTTATGCAGAACTACACTCCCACTAGAAGCCTGCGGTCGGCAAATGAACGTCGCCTTGTTGTACCAACACAAAGAGGCACCAAAACACTTTCCCGGACTCATCATACCACGTTGGTGGGACGACCTTCCCAACTCCATCCGTGAAGATGACTCACTCTCTGTCTTCAAAAATGACTTAAAACACATCTTTACCAAGAGCCCTTACAAATTCACAAAAAAACAATTCTTGCTGCACTTTAATCTGTTTTAAATACTATTCTGATGCTAGTGAAAATGTGTAATACGACAAGTTTCTGTCTCCTTAAGATGATTTGTATATTATGTATTCATCTTTTGTAAGTCGTTTTGGATAAAAGCGTCTGCCAAATTAATAAATGTAAATGTAAAATGCAATCAGAGTTTTTGTCCTAACCGGCCGTGACGAGTGATGGTACGTTCTATTAATCCGTCCGCTGTGAACTGGCACCGGTCCAGATACTTTCCAAAAATAAGGCTGGGCATAGAAATGCATCAATTCTTCGACTACAAACTCTTCGGACATGTTTAGGAAGTTCTGTTCTCTGTTTTGTGTGCAGTTGTGTTGTGTTGTGTTGTGTGATGTTGTGTTGTGTGCAGTTGTGTTGTGTTGTGTTGTGTTGTGTTGTGTTGTGTGCAGTTGTGTTGTGTTGTGTGCAGTTGTGTTGTGTTCTGTTGTCACTATCGCTGTGGTGGTGAACAATGACTGTAGTATCCCTTTAATTGTCACAATAAAAAAACAATGATAGGGTCCTAAATATAGTCTTGATATATATAAATATAATTTCTTATTTATTTCTTAATTTCTTAGATTTTTGGTATGAAATACGAGCTGCAATATGAAACATGTTCTTGATAACTTCTGTGTAATTCACCTTTTATTTCAGCCGATCGCACATAATCAGATAATAAATGAAGACTATAATATATATAATATATAATAATGCATTTGAGATGAGACGGCACCTCCATCAATTGGTGTTTTTCTTAATGGTGTAGCTGGTATGAAGGAAACAGATATTGCTGATGTTGAAGTAAAGCAGGGCTTCCTCCCTCACGTGATGCTCACAAAGCACAAACTGCACTATGATGATTCAGCATTAGGTTAAAGAGATGCTGTATATCAGTGGTTCTCAACTGGAGGGTCGTGACCCCAGTTACAGACAGCAGGAAAAGCAAAGATGAATGCAAATAATAAAATGCAACTAATCATGTAATCATGCAGAGTTAGGAGAGCAAAATAAATACAGTTATTGGGTTTTGAAAGGGATGAGAAATCACTTCCTGTACTCCAGCTAATCTGCCCCACCGCCATATACTAAATATATTGAAATCTAATAATGACATGATCGTTTTATCTTACCTTATACTGCGGGAATCCGATAGTCTCGATCCACTGTGCAACATCCTGACAACTCCAGAGCAGGAAGTCCATGTTTGTGTTGCTATAGAAACCACAGGTGTCAACAACCTTCTTTATTGAACAGGTTCAATTCACAACAGAATAAACATGAAATAACATGAAACCACATAAATGTGTTTATCACCTGCTTTTAAAATATCTATTACAGTAAACACGTTGAGGCCTCCAATGTGGGCAATAAAATGACAAAGAATTATATATGAAAATGAAATATTATATTAAAGTTTGCTAAGATACACTTGATGCTGGTTTACGGAAATATTTGCCTGGACATTTAAAATAATTAATATTTGTGTATTAATGATGTTAAACATAATGTTGATTAATTTCAACTCGTCCCTCGTTTTCTTTAAATGTGTGTTCCAGTGGGACACTTACGATGGAAGTCAATTGGGGTTATTTTTGGAGGTTTAAAGACAGAAATGTGACGCTTATAATTTAATTAAAGCACTTACATTAATTCCTCTGTTAAATCTTGTGTATTATTTGAGCTGTAAAGTGGTTTATTGTAGTTTTAGGGTTTGTTGACATTATATCGTCATGGTAACAGAGTTGTACAATTGTCTCTATCTTCACACAGATGTGGTTAATAAGTGATTTAATGACAGTAAAATCATGTTAACACACATATTGTTTATGTCTTGTGTCTATACTTTTGAAACAGTATTTTAATCTCCTGAGACCCGAGTGTGACTGCTGGGTGCATTTTCCGGTTTCGCGGATGTAAGGGACCGTCTGAAAACTCCACTCATCACGAAAAAACACAGGAGATGTTCACTCATTCATTCAATTCACGTGCAAGTTATACATGGAAACAAAAACACTTTAAAATACATTTTCATATTCAGAATGTTCTTATATCTTCCCAGAGGACAGACAGACACACTACTATTATTACAATATGATCAATTATATAAGTACAGTTATCAAATATTTTAGAAAAAGATTAACTAAAATTCACCAAAATTATATTTTCTAATTTTAAAGGCGACCTGTCCAGGGTGTACCCCGCCTTTCGCCCAATGTTAGCTGGGATAGGCTCCAGCCCCCCCCCGCCCCCCCGCGACCCTGTACACAGGATAAGCGGTTGTCGATGGATGGATGGATGGATGAATTTTAAAGGCTGTATTTAATTTTTTATTTTAGTGATTAAGTAGTAAGTCCTTCTATCCTCTCAAAATGATTACTGTACTAATATAATTGATCATATTGTAATAATATCACCTGTAGTGTGTCTGTTTGTCCTCTGGGAAGTTATAAGAACATGTGAATATGTCAAACATGAATTTGTTTTTCATGTATAACTTGCACGTTAATTGAATGAATCAATGAACATCTCCTGTGTTTTAGCGTAGTGAGTGGAGTTTTCAGACGGTCCCTTACATCTGTGAAACCGGATGTTGAACGTCAAACTTTACCGCGCTAAATCAGTGAGGCCAACAACATCCGGCTGGATAGTGAGAATGGCGCGAAAAGAGCAGGAGAGACGGAAGAGAAAGCGGACAGCAGCGCCATTGTCGCAGAATACTGAACATATGTTCAAGACTGCCAAACAGGGTTCTTATACTTGGTGAACAATCTGACAACATTGTAGTAAATATTTTCAGTGTATCAAAAAGTGTGCTCGTTAATATACCAGCAGACGAGCTAATCCAGCACAAACTAGTGCATAAAAGTATTTGAACCTCATAATTAAAAACAAAATGAGGGGAAACACTGCAAAAAGTTCCACTATAAAAATAAAAAGATGAAAAATATAATCAGTACATAGATTCAACATTTATAATGTATCATTTTATTTGAACATGATTGACAGTGATTGGATGATGCTGGACATTACTTTAATCTGTATTGATTATGATTATTTCTGAGGTAATGTCTGTAACATCTCAAAAACAGGAATAATCAACACTCCTGGACACATATTAAACAATTTGCTAAAAAAAAAAATCGGGACTATTTAAAAAAAATAAAATAAATAAATTTCCCCAATTTGTAACGCTCAATTCCCAATGCGCTGTAAGTTCTCGTGGTGGCGTAGTGACTCACCTCAATCCAGGTGACGGAGGACGAATCTCAGTTGCCTCAACGTCTGAGATCGTCAATCCGCGCATCTTATCACGTGACTTGTTGAATGCGTTACCATGGAGACGTAGCGCGTGTGGAGGCTTCCCGCTATTCTCCGCAGCATCCACACACAACTCACCACACGCCCCACCGAGAGCAAGAACCACATTATAGTGACCACGAGGAGGTTACCCCATGTGACTCTACCCTCCCTAGCAACCGGGCCAATTTGGTTACCCCATGTGACTCTACCCTCCTTAGCAACCGGGCCAATTTGGTTACCCCATGTGACTCTACCCTCCCTAGCAACTGGGCCAATTTGGTTACCCCATGTGACTCTACCCTCCTTAGCAACCGGGCCAATTTAGTTACCCCATGTGACTCTACCCTCCCTAGCAACTGGGCCAATTTGGTTACCCCATGTGACTCTACCCTCCTTAGCAACCGGGCCAATTTGGTTACCCCATGTGACTCTACCCTCCTTAGCAACTGGGCCAATTTGGTTACCCCATGTGACTCTACCCTCCCTAGCAACTGGGCCAATTTGGTTACCCCATGTGACTCTACCCTCCTTAGCAACCGGGCCAATTTGGTTACCCCATGTGACTCTACCCTCCCTAGCAACTGGGCCAATTTGGTTACCCCATGTGACTCTACCCTCCTTAGCAACTGGGCCAATTTGGTTACCCCATGTGACTCTACCCTCCCTAGCAACCGGGCCAATTTGGTTACCCCATGTGACTCTACCCTCCTTAGCAACTGGGCCAATTTGGTTACCCCATGTGACTCTACCCTCCTTAGCAACCGGGCCAATTTGGTTACCCCATGTGACTCTACCCTCCTTAGCAACCGGGCCAATTTGGTTACCCCATGTGACTCTACCCTCCCTAGCAACCGGGCCAATTTGGTTACCCCATGTGACTCTACCCTCCTTAGCAACTGGGCCAATTTGGTTACCCCATGTGACTCTACCCTCCTTAGCAACTGGGCCAATTTGGTTACCCCATGTGACTCTACCCTCCTTAGCAACTGGGCCAATTTGGTTACCCCATGTGACTCTACCCTCCCTAGCAACCGGGTCAATTTGGTTACCCCATGTGACTCTACCCTCCTTAGCAACTGGGCCAATTTGGTTACCCCATGTGACTCTACCCTCCCTAGCAACCGGGCCAATTTGGTTACCCCATGTGACTCTACCCTCCCTAGCAACCGGTCCAATTTGGTTACCCCATGTGACTCTACCCTCCCTAGCAACTGGGCCAATTTGGTTGCTAAGTAGACCTGACTGGAGTCATTCAGCACACCCTGGATTCAAACTCACGACTCCAGGTGTGATAGTCAGCGGCAATACTCGCTGTGATACCCAGAACCCCCATAAATCAGACTTTCTATATCTTGATATTATTTAGAATTTCACAACGTAGTACCGCTGTCCACATATGAGGACATTACTTTTAGGGAAACTATTTGCTGTAGAAAAAACAATAAATGAGAAAGGGTGTCCAAAGGAAATGTTTAAGAAATAATTATTTATTGAAATAATGAATATTTGACTTTACATGTATTACATAAATGCATATTATATATAAATACTGTATACATATATGTGTAGTTTTGAAACACTTGACTGAAATGTTTCTCATGATCTTGTGATTAAATGTTTGAAATTAGTTTTGTAGACAAAAATATAATCATCTATTCAGATGATAGACAGACAGACAGACTGATAGATAGACAGACAGACAGATAGATAGACAGACAGACAGATGATAGACAGACAGTCAGATAGACAGACAGACAGATAGATAGATAGACAGATGATAGACAGTCAGATAGACAGACAGACAGATAGATAAGACAGATGATAGACAGACAGATAGATAAGACAGATGATAGATAGACAGATGATAGACAGACAGACAGATAGATAGATAGATAGACAGATGATAGATAGACAGACAGATAGATAAGACAGATGATAGACAGACAGATGATAGACAGAAAGACAGACAGACAGACTGATAGATAGACAGACAGACAGATGATAGATAGACAGTCAGATAGACAGATAGATAAGACAGATGATAGACAGACAGATAGATAAGACAGGTGATAGATAGACAGATAGATAGATAGACAGATGATAGATAGACAGATAGATAAGACAGATGATAGACAGACAGATAGATAAGACAGATGATAGATAGACAGATAGATAAGACAGATGATAGACAGACAGATAGATAAGACAGATGATAGATAGACAGATGATAGATAGACAGTCAGATAGACAGACAGATAGACAGACAGATGATAGACAGAAAGACAGACAGACTGATAGATAGACAGACAGACAGATGATAGATAGACAGTCAGATAGACAGACAGACAGATGATAGACAGACAGATAGACAGACAGACAGATGATAGATAGACAGTCAGATAGACAGACAGACAGATAGATAAGACAGATGATAGACAGACAGATAGATAAGACAGATGATAGATAGACAGATGATAGACAGACAGACAGATAGATAGATAGACAGATGATAGATAGACAGTCAGATAGATAGACAGACAGATAGATAAGACAGATGATAGACAGACAGATGATAGACAGAAAGACAGACAGACTGATAGATAGACAGACAGACAGATGATAGATAGACAGTCAAATAGACAGTTAGACAGACAGACAGATGATAGACAGACAGATGATAGACAGACAGATAGATAGACAGACAGACAGACAGATGATAGATAGACAGTCAGATAGACAGACATACAGATAGATAAGACAGATGATAGATAGACAGATGATAGACAGACAGACAGATAGATAGATAGACAGACAGATAGATAGGACAGTCAGATAGATAAGACAGATGATAGATAGACAGACAGACAGATAGATAGACAGTCAGATAGATAAGACAGATGATAGACAGACAGATGATAGATAGACAGACAGAAATACAGACAGATGATAGATAGACAGACAGACAGATAGACAGTCAGATAGATAAGACAGATGATAGATGATAGACAGACAGACAGATGATAGACAGAATAACAGACAGATAGACAGACAGACAGATGATAGATAGACAGACAGATAGACAGATGATAGACAGATAGACAGATGATAGACAGACAGACAGACAGATGATAGAAAGACAGATGAGAGACAGAAAGACAGACAGATGATAGACAGACAGACAGATGATAGACAGACAGACAGACTGATAGATAGACAGACAGATGATAGACAGACAGATGATAGACAGAAAGATAGACAGACAGATTATAGATAGACAGACAGATAGATAGACAGACAGACAGACAGACAGATGATAGACAGACAGATGATAGATAGACAGATAGACAGACAGATGATAGATGGACAGACAGATAGATAGACAGACAGATGATAGATGGACAGACGGATAGATAGACAGACAGATGATAGATAGACAGACAGACAGACAGATGATAGACAGATGATAGATAGACAGATAGACAGACAGATGATAGATGGACAGACAGACAGACAGATGATAGACAGACAGATGATAGATGGACAGACAGATAGATAGACAGACAGACAGACAGATGATAGACAGACAGATGATAGATAGACAGATAGACAGACAGATGATAGATAGACAGACAGATGATAGATGGACAGACAGACAGACAGATGATAGACAGACAGATGATAGATGGACAGACAGATAGATAGACAGACAGATGATAGATAGACAGACAGACAGACAGATGATAGATAGACAGATAGACAGACAGATGATAGATAGACAGACAGATGATAGATGGACAGACAGATAGATAGACAGACAGACAGATGATAGACAGACAGATGATAGATAGACAGATAGACAGACAGATGATAGATGGACAGAAAGACAGACAGATGATAGACAGACAGATGATAGATAGACAGATAGACAGACAGATGATAGATGGACAGACAGATAGATAGACAGACAGACAGATGATAGACAGACAGATGATAGATAGACAGATAGACAGACAGATGATAGATAGACAGACAGACAGATGATAGACAGACAGATGATAGATAGACAGATAGACAGACAGATGATAGATGGACAGAAAGACAGACAGATGATAGGCTTTTGTTGTTGTTGTTTTGAAGAGTTTACGAGTTTGACATAAAGCACATTGTTTCTCATGTATATGGTGTTTCCCCAATATAATATGGAGTAATGATATGTTGACCACACCCCCAAACTGACTGTGTCACCAGCTGCTGCTGTCAATCAAACAAGTCCAGCAGGACACTTACACTGTTTACAACTAATAAAGAAAGAATTCGGCACATTAAACATGACATACGTATAATTATAAACGTTATCATTTAAAGTTTTTACGCCAGGCTTTCGCTACAATGTAGCGTGCTAGCAGCTAATAAACAACATTAAACTGCCTTTAATTTCTGACATTATAAAATATGACACATTAAATGTGTTTATATATATATATAAAGTATATGTATATGCGGGATCAGCATCTCTGGTGTAAATAATCTGTGTAGCAGCAGTAAATACTAACATGTGACCTGAACAAGCTGCTGCTGAATGTGCATGCTGGTTTAAGTGCTCTTGTGTTTTGGGTCGATTTGTGTCAGAATATAATGACATCAGCACCAACACAAACATGCATACAATCACTCCTGGTCTGATCTTCACCTGTTTATTGTTTTTGTGCATGTAGTGAAAGATGGATGTGCTGACGAGTGATTCGGGAGATGTGTATGTCCCTGAGTGAACGGCACTCGCTTTCTGTACATGTGCATTTTCAAACCCTCTATAACTGGATAAACGTCCTGATTTGCTGATTCTGCTCAAAGTGTCTGTTGGGAGTCTTTAGACATCATTATATACCGTATATAAACACCAGTCACATATATTTTTGAAAAGATGCCCGTGCTGGTCTGGCTTTGGCATCTACTGACTCTTTGGACACTTTTCGTTGTGTCGTTTTCTCCGAATGCTGTTGGTTTCCCTCAGTCGCCCGGCAAAGGCAGCACGGGCACTCGCATTCATGTCTTCACCTTCATACAGAGACAACCAGGTGAGATTTTGGAAATGTGTGAAGCACTATGTTTATATGTTTGTGTGTGTGTGTGTGAGTGAGTGAGTGAGTGAGTGAGTGTGTGTTTGTATGTATGTATTATGTATGTATGTGTGTGTGTGTGAGTATGTGTGTGTGTGTGTGTGTATGTTTGTGTAGAAGTGTGAGTGTATGTAATCGCAATAGTTTTTCGTTCCCTCGCAATAGTTTTTCGTTCCCTCGCAATAGTTTTGCGTTCCCTCGCAATAGTTTTGCGTTCCCTCGCAATAAGTTTTGAGTTCCCTCGCAATAGTTTTGAGTTCCCTCGCAATAGTTTTGCGTTTCCTCGCAATAAGTTTAGCGTTCCCTCGCAATAAGTTTAGCGTTTCCTCGCAATAAGTTTTGCGTTCCCTCGCAATAAGTTTTGCGTTTCCTCGCAATAGTTTTGCGTTCCCTCGCAATAAGTTTTGCGTTTCCTCGCAATAAATTTTGCGTTCCCTCGCAATAGTTTTTGCGTTCCCTCGCAATAGTTTTCCATGGTTTTACTAAAATAAACATATTTTAACCTTGACGTTCAAAGCATTACCATACTAGCCCTACTAATACAGGCAAACAAAAACTATGGTAATACAAATGATCATTTTGTGGTTATTTTGATTAATTCCTTATTGCGAGGGAATGCAAACTATTGCAGCCAAACTATTGTAACCACAAGATTATCCATGGTTAATCTATAGTAACATCATGGTTTCCATCAAAAAATAAAATACCTAAATAATAAAAAAAAAAACGATTTGCCTAAAACAATCATGGTTAGTACAATACTATGACTATAGAAAAAACATGGTTTCCACAATATTGGCAGCATTTTATTATAAGGTTACATTTGTTAACATTAGTTAATGCATTGGGTGTCATTAATTTAATGAACAATAGATTGTTTTACGTTATTAATCATTTTTAATAAAAAGAATGTAATGGTTAATGTTAGTTCATAGTACATTTTCTACCAAATTCACAGAACCATAATGTGCTTTTATTTTCTTTTATTTCTATTATTATTTTTTTTATTATTACATTCTAATTACTGTAAAACAGTCCTATTGAGTATTTTAGTTATTTTTTCCTCTTGATTTTGGGGTGAATATGAGCTCGGTGTATGATGGTGTGGCTGTTTTATGTCTCCGGAAGTAAAAATAACGCTGCACTTCAGAAATGCTTCTCATGTGAGTGTCCAATAGAAAATACAATTTCCCCGCGCATTTCTAATGAGCTCGTGGAAGCTCTAATAATTGCATTAGCTTATGTGTGTGCGCCGTGTCGTACTGTTTACATTGCTGGAACCATTCGCAACATCTTTCTAATGTGCTGCATGTTGAAATCATTACCACACTTGAGACACATGCTGTAGTTTGAGAGTGATAACTCTTAATATTATTCAATATATTTTATTAGGAAAAATGATACATTATGACATTCAATGTAAAAAAAAACAACAACAACAAAAAAAAACTAAAAAGGCGTAAAATTATTTGTTTCCTAAAATAGTTTATTTACAAAAACAACCACTACAGCAGTGCGACCACATCGTCGCTGTACGCGTGTCCTGTTGTCATGGTAACCAGGTCATGAGGGGGCGGCAGGGCGATTGCGGGATCTGACGGACCTGCGTGAATGAAAGATGCTGTTATGCAGATGTCGAGGACAGCACAGAAGTCTCTACGCTCAGATGTTTGTACCTTGTGTTCTCAACATGGCGTGATGTAAATGCATGGACTCTACTGCGGTCATGTTCACCATGGAGTCGCCGCCGCCGCCGCCATCCGCTTCCAACAAGCTGCTGTGAGTGAGCGCCTCACCTGTCAATCACACACAAACCCCGCCCACTCATCCAATGTATTCATACACAGTCAATACGACTGTACTGCACACTTAGAATATACAATATAACGCACACAGATATTAAAATGCACATTATTCATCACGTTACCCATGTCTCTGCTGTCAGGGGCGGGCGCTGCGTCCTCGCCGTGTCTCTTTTTCATGTGGACGTTTCTGCTGCCGCTCTGAGAGAAAGTTTTACCGCAGATCGAGCACACGTGGGGCTTCTCACCTGACGACAACAACATGATCGAGTCTTTACAACTTACGTGATCGGATCTAATAATAATGCATTAAAATCACAATGTTGCGTAATCTGATATAGCCAGTACAATCATCACAAACATAGTGAATATTGCATATGTCCGTGTTACGTGATGTTGTCATACCAGAGTGAACGAGCATGTGTTTGCGTAGACTGGAGTATTCTGCGAAGGAGCGACCGCAGCTGTCCACCTCACAAAGGAAGGGTTTCTCACCTGCCAAACAAAATTCAACTGTTACTCATGGCAGCGCTTTCGTCACTTACTGCGGTTTGCATTGGCGTGCATGTGCTGTGTACCAGTATGCGTGCGTTTGTGGTTCTTCAGGTTGCCGGCGGTGGTGAACTTCTTCCCGCAGTTCTTCTCGTTGCAGATGAACGGTTTGTCGCCGTTGTGAGTTCTCATGTGCACCTGCAGCCGCTGCAGCACGTAAAAACTCTTTTCACACCCTTCTGCTCTGCAGCGGAACGTGCGGTCATTCCTGACAAACAAAACAACGTTATCATCAGATCAGACAAACAGAGCAATGTTTTGAAAGCACCAGAGACATCGTGTTACACTTTTCAGGGAAACATATACAAATGGATTACTTTTAGTAAACTCTTGGGATATCAGGAAGTATTTTAACAACCAAAACAATTTGACGGCATCTAACGAGTCTGTGCAACAGTACTGCCACTGCAGCCTTTGTAGTGTATATGATACCTTGTGTAAGTATGATTATATTCATGTATCCTTTACCTGCGTGAGTAATTACTACCTGCGGATAACATTTACTTGTTAGACACTTTGGTAAGAAAAAGTATTTCCCTGCATTACCATACTGGAGATTTTGCCGATGCCGATAACTACGGTGGTGGAAATGGCCGATAACCGATTAATCGGCCGATAGTTTTCTTTTAAATCAGTTAAAAGTCTTGCTTACTATGAAGGGCACAGACATTGAGGCTCTAAGAGTCCAAAATGAATCAAATCCCAACCAAACAGAAAAATTACGATTGGGTGATAACACGGGACTTTTAACTATAAACAAGCCCGAAATACAACGGGGACTCTTATTTTGAAAAATGACAGAGACTCCGTTACAATGTTCTATATGGAAGTATTTATATATATTTCCTTTATATTCAGCAGATGATGTGTTTTGTGTCTACGTTATATAAATATATATATATATGTATATTCTAGGGCTGTCATGATTATGAAATTTGGCTGACGATTAATTGCCAAACAGATAATTGCGATTAATGTCTCTTTTAGGGCTTTCGCGATTAATTGCTCAATAAATGGTCATATTTATTAAAATGCATGTGTGCTTCATACACTATAATTCATTTCTACATATTTAACTTCAAATATATAACTCAAATACTAAAAGAGGAGTGTATAATTTCCTTTTAAAGCTTTAAAACTATATAAATGACATGAAAAATTATATCAAAAATATCTAAATATTTCTAAAAAATGTGGAATTAATTTATACAAATGTAATTTATTTTTATATACTTTTTTTTTTTTTTTTTTACAAACAAATATTATTAATACAATTAAATATTAATAATAAATAAATTAATATGTTGTGTTATGCAAGAGTAAAATATTTCTGTCCGAATTTCTTCACTTTCACACATTATTTTAATGCTCTTTGATTAAACCCACGAGCAAAACCTTTCAGTTCATCACTCTATAGAAGTAAAGTGTTTGTCTCCGGAGTGAAACCGGCGCGTTTGCATTCACTATCAAACTTTATATCTGTTTGTTTATGTTTTCGCAGGAGTTGGCACGAGCCTCTGCCTGATGGCACCAAGTAGGTATAACTGCAGGCCAAAGACCTCCAAATGGGCGAGGAATCACCAAAAGAGGGCAGGAGTACTCCAGAAAGGATTATCTCAAATAATTGCAATAGGACCATTAAATGGAGTGCTGTGAAAAAGTATGTGCCCCCATACTGACTTCTTCTGTTTTTGTGTATTTTTCAGACTAAATTGTTTTGGATCTTCAAATGAGATATAACAGAACACAAAGGCAACCTGAATAAACACAAAATACAGTTTTCAAGTATCTTTTTTTTGACTAAAGCAAAAAAGTTATCAAACACCTATATCACCCATGTGAAAAACTAACTGCCCCCTTAAAGTTAATATCTGGTTGTGCCGCCTTTAGCAGCAATGACTGCATCAAACGCGTCTGATAACTGGAGATCAGTCGTTCACAACACTGGGGGGGATTCAGTCCCGCTCTTCTTCACAGAACTGCTTTAGTTCAGACACATTGGAGGGTTTTCCAGCATGAACTGCCCGTTTAAGGTCCTGGTTCAAGTCAGGACTTTGACTAGTCCACTCCAAAACTTTCATTCAGCTTCTTTTGGAGATGGAATCCATTCGGAGGTGGATTTACTCTTCTCCAGATGTGCTTGAGCTTCATCTCATGGACTGATGACCGGACGTTCTCCTTTAGGATTTTCTGCTAGAGAATTCATGTTTCCCTCAATTATTGCACGTCGCCCTGAAGCAGCAAAGCGTCCCGACAGCATCACACTCCCACCAGCATTCTCGACCGCAGGTGTGATGATCTTTATGTGCAATTCCGTGTTTGATTTACGGCAGATGTAACGGGACGCCTGTCTTCCAAACAGTTCCGCTTTCAACTCCTCAGTCCACAGAACATTCTCCCAAAAGCATCGAGGATCATCAAGGTGTGTTTTGGCAACATCCAGACGAGCCTTAATGTTCTTCTGGGTAAGCAGTGGTTTTCTCCTCGCCACTCTTCCATGGATGGCATTAATGCCCAGAGTCATGACCTTTATCAATGCGAGAGACGCCTGCAGTTCCTCGGATGTTGTCCTTCGTGTTTTAGTGACTTCCTGGATGAGTCGTCGCTGTGCTCTTGGAGGAATATTGGAAGGATGGCCACTTCTGGGAGGGTTCACTACTGTGCCAAGTTTCTCCATTTGGAGATAACGGCTCTCACGAGTCCCAGAGACTTTAAAATATATCTGGGAAGTGTTACAAAGCTATTTCAATCAGCTTTTTCCTCATTTCTGGAATTTCTTTGGACCTTGGCACTGTCATGCTGCTGAAAAGTTGTATTTAGTTGTTGATTTGATTGAACATGGCTGACAGTACTCAGGTCCAGCTGAACCTCATTATGAATGCAGTGTCATAGATTTGGGGATTTAGTAACTAAGGGGGCAAATACTTTTCCACACATGCCTAGTTGGTGTTGGGTAATGTATTCGCTTCAATAAATAACATCATCATTTAAAAACTGTATTTTGTGTTTACTCAGATTGACTTTGTTTAGTATTTAGTATGAGATCAACAAAAAAACTGAAGAAATCAGGATGGGGGCAAATACTTTTTCCACATCACAGTGATAATTGCAACAGGCCTAATATAAACTGTATATCAGTTCACCAGATGAAGTTTTTTGATGTGGAATGAAAAAAAAAAACAACTATCTGCAACTTCTGGCATTTTTTGGTAAAACCTTTATGTTGGAGTAACTTTAGTGTTTATAAACTCTATTAATATCAGATTATATACTGGTAAAAGTGGAGACCTGTGTGTTTTTAAGTGGTATTTGCGGTGAGCTGGATAGGTGAACGTCCTGTGGCAGTTTTCATAAGGACATCTGAGCGTTTTATCTGAAGGCGTACGACTGGCTCGAGGCAGCGGCTCTTTTTTCAGCACCTCTGATTGACAGATGTGAATGTGTTCACCTTGGCAAAAAAACAGAGCCAGAGATTAGAGAGCGAGTCATGTGATGCAAAGCAGCAATACATCCAGACACTCATTTCACCTCAATAAACTCAAACCATTACCTTCATAATATTGTACATAAAACAGTCAAGAGCTGTCCGCTGAAAGCACCAGCTCGAATCTGATTGGCTGACAACTCTGAGGCACTTACTAACGTGTAAACAGCACATCTGTATATTCTGAGTTATGTTGTGAAATATGAAGGTGTGACAGATTGCAGCAGAATTGATAATGAGTTTAATTGACTGTTCCTCGTGATGTGTAGTAATGCTCGTACCGTCACAGCTGGCGCGGGCATCTTTCGCGAGCTGTGCCCGTGTAGCAGCGATCAGACTGTCGTGTGCTAGCTCCTGTACACGCAGGTACCACGGCACGCTGCCATCCGCGCAGATCTCCTCTTCTGCTTCATCAACATCATCCTGTACAAACACCAGCGGCTCTGATGAAGACGTCAATCCTGCAGACAGACAGAGAGACAGAGGTGAGGAGTCAGCTCCTCGCCCGCTGTTGTAACTCACGCCCTCGCACACACACACGCACACACACACACACACGCACACTCGCAGATATCGGCACTGGAGTATTCCTGGATCCGTCTAACGTCATTTGGTTGAGGACGACGATGACAAATCTTTGGGGTAATTACCGTTAACTAACATTAAATGTATCCGCTGCATTTACACATTACTCCACATACAATGTGTCATCATCAGTGTACAAACAGATAATATTACTGCCCAAGTTACACTCGTGATGATTAACAAAGTAACGTTAGCGTTACTAGGTTACACTGCTTACGGCTTCACTAGCTAGCTGTCGTTAGCGGTCTAAGATAAAAAGCTGAAACTGACGTCCCTAGTTTGTACGCTGATTTTCAGAACGAGCATACAAAAATATTTTAAGAGACGTCAAACCCCAGATGAGATTTTAGTCAATCGCTTTTGGTCGAGGTAGGGGGTGAAGAGCGTCATGTATATGGGTAAGAATTGGGGGCGTGGATTCAAAGTTGCCTACTGCAGCTTTAAGAGCACAAAACTAGCCTCTTAATTTTGCTCTCAAAGTGCAACAGATGGAAGAATTTAACTTTAAAATAGGGAAGCATGCCCCCCAACCCCCCTAGAGAGACGGCGGTCCACCCCCCACCCCCCCAATCCCCCTAGAGATTCGGAGGTGCACCCCCCATATTCTCACTAAATCCTGTGGGAAACACTGATATTTATATATATGGCAAAATTGCAGATATATTGTAAATGACACTCAATAAAAACTGATATTTTGTCTTTTCTTCATAGTCTTCACTGACACTTTTGTCCACTTGGTTAACAAATACTCTAACTTTTTAAAAAAATGACTTAATTCGGGGTAAAATTGTTTGGTGCGGGTGAAAGGACGCTACAACTGTGGGACAGTCAAAATTTTTGAAAAATTAAATTTACTTTTTTTAATCTGCAACAGACTTTTGGCATCAGTCTTTCCTTTTGCACTTCATGATGTGGCACTGTTTTGTCATGGGGTGGAGTTTTGAGTCTGATGACATCACATGGGGCGTGGCTTATTCACAAGGTCAAGGAGCATGTGCAGTTTACGTGCCACTTTTCCACGGCATGTTACGACTCGACTCGACTCTGCTAGCTTTAATTTCTGAGCTTACTTTTCCACAGCAGATTAGTGCCGCCTCAATGTGGGCGGGATTATAGGCTGATCGACATAGTTGCTCCGCCTCTACTGCCGTGACATCATCTTAAACGTGACACAAACATTACTGACAATAAACAATAACACGAGCGCTAGCTGTTAGCTGCTAGCTCATTGTGCTGCATAAAGCAGTTGTTGATGGTGATTTTACACAAGTGTAACAGTTAAATTGGTTGTTTTAGAAGCTTCCAGTAGCTGCTGAATAAATAAAGTGAAGCTTTCAAGTAGAATATAGAGTTAACGTAACAAAACGTCCCATCCTCCATCGTGGACTCCAACAACGCCATGGCCAAGTCCAGCGCACTCTCCCTCACATTGCTCGCCGGTCTAGATAGCGTCCATTGGGTCGAACCACTTCCACTTTTCCTTGATGGTTCTGTCGTCACTTTTAAGTGTTTGTCACTTTTCCCTGCACTGTTGGGAGGTCCGGTGGTATCCGTGTGCGGCCAACAGCTGAGACACTTCCTGAAAGTCTTTTTCGTTCGTCGCTAACGAGAGGAACATCTGCACCTCATTTATTGACCTCGGTGTGGTTTTGCGCACAGCCATTTCTTTTTACAATTTGAAAGTCGCATGAACAAATGATACTGCTGTTGCTATCATTAAAACTAGCGGGTTGATGTCCCGTGTCGCTAATCCAGTGACGCTGGTAGTGATGATTCTCCCTGACCAATCAGTGATCTGCAGGGTTTTGATGTCACATTTAGTGTCAGCTCAGCTCGCTTGGAACCTCGACCGAGATGGTACTAAAAAAGCACCAGGTACCAGGAACTATCCACAGAGGAAAAGCCCCAATAGTGAAGCACAAAGGGAAAGAGGTACCGCAAAGTGTTGCAAAAGATTTGATGCCAAAAGTCTGTTGCAGATTAACAAAAGGATCTCAATTCTTGGGTTTCGTTTACAACATTCACAGTTTTCTGCAGTTAAACACAGCTTTGTCTTATGCTAATATATAAGGCGTCATATTGACTCCATAAATTTGACGTTCACATTACAAAAACTCATTTGGTTTAAAAAGAATCAACCCCTGGGACATTAAAATGTGCTTGAAGTTGAAGAAACACCCTACATACAGTGTACAGTAGTGCTGTTGATACCTTTGGCGAGGTTGAGCAGGACGTATGAGGAGCTGTCGTGGTTCTGGAGCTCGTGTATGATGGTGGATGGGGTTTGTGTCGGGGGGGAGGAAGACTGCAGCTGCACCACCAGTGGACTGCGCTCGGGTCTGAACTCTGCCAGCGATGTGGACGCCGCATGACTAAGAGCACTCTCTGAAATACACAGAAGCATTGACAAGGACCGACTGAAACGAACGACTCACTCCTGGATCAGACATTAATTACATTTACATTTACATTTATGCATTTGGCAGATGCTTTTATCCAAAGTGACTTACAGTGCACTTATTACAGGGACAATCCCCCCGGAGCAACCTGGAGTTAAGTGTCTTACTCAAGGACACAATGGTGGTGGCTGTGGGGACCAAACCAGCAACCTCCTGATTACCAGTTATGTGCTTTAGCCCACTACACCACCACCAAAGTGACTTACAGTGCACTTATTACAGGGACAATCCCCCCGGAGCAACCTGGAGTTAAGTGTCTTACTCAAGGACACAATGGTGGTGGCCGTGGGGATCGAACCAGCAACCTCCTGATTACCAGTTATGTACTTTAGCCACTACGCCACCACCACCTCATTAATGGAGACTAATGCTGATGTTACACAGACACCGTTGCGAGAGGCTGCTGGAAGTGTTTGGGTTACCTGGACGTTCTAACGGGCTGCATAAGGAGTTCTGTGAGGGGGAGAGCAGAGGGACACGGGTGGGTTTGGTGTCTGGTTCCTCCAGGCTCTGACCCAACGGTATGGAGGCGTTCTGAACAAACTCAACCAGCAGCTGCACAGAAAAACAACTCGTTACTTAAAAGTAATTAGTAATGTGATTACTTTCCCAATAAAGTAATCTGAATACATTTTTAGAGAAATATTAGTAATATGTAGTTGATGAGTAATTTACCCAGCACAGTTTACAATAAATATGATGTAATCATTGTTGTAGTTTAATGATTAACCCTTTACGCTCAGATGTGCTCGTGAGAATATTATTAACTTCAGTCTTGACCAACACAAAATAGGAATCATTTGAAAGTTTAGAAGCGCTACTTTCCAATGCATGTGACATTATGACCAAAACTGAACAAGTGCAAATCAGAAGTGTAATAAAATGGGGATAAACTGATTTCCTTTTAAGGCTTTAAAACTATATGAATGACATGAAAAATAATGTGTTAAATATAAAAATATTTCTAAAAACTTCAAAAGTCTTTTTTTTGGTCAACCTTACTTTTGGTCAGTTTTACATTTACACTTGTTTTTTTAATTGAATGATCATTTAAAGTGAATCCAGAGCGCTTCGCTTCATATGATATGCCGGAAACCTCCACGGTGCATCTCAGAGTTCAACTGAATGGCACACAAACATGCCGTTCATGGTATTTATACAGTACATTCGCTTAAAATTCCATTATTTGGGCATTAAAATGTGATTGGAATTTTAATGCCCAATTATCGTGGTTGTCTTAAATAATCACGATCAAATGGTTATTTATGAATTGCGACAGGGCTGCTGTAATCAATAAAAACATCAAACTGATCAAATATCCATGTGTCATATGTTGTTGGAAAGTTCTCAAAGAGTAAAATACAACCAGCTGATTTGTTTTACTCTTAGATAAAAAATATAGCGAGTAACAGCTAAATATATGTCTTTAACAATTATGCTGGTGTTGCTTATATGCAGCGTTTTCACTTATAACTTCACAACACATAAACGTATGTGTTGTGAAGTTATAAGTGAAATATAATTATTTAGAGTCTGTGATTATCTGTCAAACGAGTCCACACACAAGATAATCAGATGTATAGATCATTAGATAATCCACATGAAGCACAATGTTACATATGACCACCAGGAGATGGCGCCAAATACATGACACAGACTCAATGATGACTCAAATGACACAGAATGAAACTGAATGAGATGATTATCTTTCAAACGAGTCCACACACAAGATAATCAGATGTATAGATCATTAGATAATCCACATGAAGCACAATGTTACATATGACCACCAGGAGATGGCGCCAAATACATGACACAGACTCAATGATGACTCAAATGACACAGAATGAAACTCATTCTGTGAAATCTCATGGCTAAAATCATGTCTGCATGCTATGCAAACCTTTAGTCATTGTTGTGTTTGCATGTGTAATTAGTTCTTATGTACAATTATTATCTTTTATTTGTTTGGAGATGTTTTTGGACACTATGATCAATTATATTTGTAATGTTGGAACTTTTGATTGATTTATCGTATCAACACATTTTTTTCTCAGATACAGTCGACATGATTGGAAACGAAAGCTTTTAGGAGTTACCTTATTTATACACAGATATATAATGACAAATCAGAAAAATCAGAAATAAAGTAAATTTTTGGCTCAGTTTTTGTGTTTTTTCAGCAGTTTCTTAGTCTGAGAGTCACAGAATGTATCATAATATATATATATATATATATATCATAAAACATTTTGAAGAGATTACAATGATACGAAACACTTGAAAGTCCTGTTTGTCTTTTGACAAGTTATAAGTCTTTAATTTTGGGTACGCCACTGAAACAGGAAATCTTTAAAAACACTTTCAGAGCTTAAAGGGTTAATTATGTATAATTGGGTCGATAATTAAAGTAATATAGCTCAAATAAAACAATAAAAAATTGGCTCTGCATATTGGTTACATAATAAAGATACAATTAACCATTATCGGTCAATACAATACAAAAACAATACCGGTGATTCTGCAACCAAATGCAAAAGTGTTGAGACAGTGATACCTCGGGTTTGGAATCAAGTTCATCAGAGAACATCGATTCAGAGTAAAGTGATCTGGAATAATGAGAGAGAATATATTAATATACACTGCGGTTTAAAAAACGGCTGATTATTGACTGATTGAATGTTATATTTGACAAACTGACCCAGTTCAAGCGGGTTCATGTGCTGTCTGGGTCAGAGGTCAATCACTTGCCGTCACAGATTGACTGACAGATCTGAAGCCTGAGTGATATTAACAATAATCAATAAATAATCAAACACATAATGGTGAAGAAGTCATCTATAACAACATCACATACACACATCGGTATAATTTATATACATATCGTGCGAATTGTAAAGCACACATCCAAAGTAATTTCTGCTTTTAAAATCTTTACAAGTCTGAAAAAGGTTGAGTTTAACATTAATATACATTTACTACCTTATGTAAACAAAACAGTGATTTCTAGAGCAGTTATTCGTTTAAATCACAATCATTATGTAATAAACTGAACATGATATACACACGTGATAGAGGATTGTCATATAAATTCATCTTTATAAACTCTATAAACTATTTACCGTCATTATGTGTGCTGAAGCCGCTGAACACAACAAAGACAACATTACATGCACTTCCGGGTCACATGGCCGCTACTTCCGGAGTAAAGATTACTGTTGTCACACCAACATCTATAGATCTTTTAATACTTTAAGCATTTAAATAATAATAATCATTATAATATGTAGGATATGTTGTTTAAATCACAATTTCATGTATTGACATTTCTTTATTCATCATTAAGTGCAGGAATTCCTTTAGTGAGCTGCTTTCTAATTCATTTGAGCGAATCGGTTTGTTTGGACGGTTCGTTTCCAAGAGATTCATTCGAGTCATAACTAATTATTTTTTCTTTTTTTAACTTTTGTTTGTTTATTATTATTATATTTCCCCATATTAATGGTCCAGTATTCGGCAAAGCTCTCCAAAACAAACTTAATTTTTTTGCAGTTTTGTTGCATGACCGAAACGTCGCTGTTTCAATTAAATATGGGATTTCTTGCAAGCTACAACGTGCGGGGATTTCATTAATCTTTCTTCATAATACTTCATGTTGCCTGCCAGCATTTAAGTGTGTGAGGAGTGTTCATTTGTCGTTTAGTCGAGTGATGTGCAAACGTTTTGCGAATCAGTTGACCAAATCGTTAAAAGAACCTGTTCAAAATAACAATTCTTTCACGAGTCAGACATTACGGAGATCTTAAAGGGACAGTTCACCCAAAAATGAAAATTCTCTCATCATCATCATGCCATCACAGATGTGCTTGACTTTCTTTCTTCTGCAGAACACAAATGAAGATTTTTAGAAGAATATTTCAGCTCTGTAGGTCCATAAAATGCAAGTGAATGGTGACCAGAACTTTGAAGCTCCATAAAGCACACAAATGCAGCATAAAAGTAATCCAAAAGACTTCAGTGGTTTAATCCATGTCTTCAGAAGTGATATGATAGGTGTAGGTGAGCAAAATCAATATTTAAGACATTTATTTTTTATTTTTTTTACAATAAATTCTCCCTGCCCACTAGGTGGCGATATGCACGAAGAATGTGAATCACCAAAAAAATGAAATGAAGAATGTGAATGAAGATTTATAGTCAAAAAATGTCTTAAATATTGATCTGTTTCTCACCCACACCTCTCATATCACTTCTGAAGACATGGATTAAACCACTGGAGTCTTATGGATTACTTTTATGCTACATTTATGTGCTTTTTGGAGCTTACAAGATTTGATCCCTGTCGATTTTGCATTGAATGGACCAACAGAGCTGAAATACTCTAATAAAAATCTTCATTTGTGTTGAACAGAAGAGAGTCACACACATCTGGGATGGCACGAGGGTGAGTAAATGATGAGAGAATTTACATTATTGGTGAACTGTCCCTTTAATCAAAATTCAGCTGATGCTTGTGATAATCACAAATCATAAATATTTAATAATCACAAGTACATAGTTTCTATACATGCCTTTTATTTCTCTTGAAAGTGTCCAAATCACAGAAAAATAGGCTACCCTGTTTTGAAAGATACATTTGGGATTTTTTGCATCTTTGGGCACATTTTGATTGATCTATTGATCATTTAGTACTTTAGCATTTATCATAATGAATTGTGGCCTACGTTTGTGTAGACACATGCTGGAATATAAAATAGGTATAGCTACAATGTACAATTTATGAACACAACAGTGCATTTTAATTGATTTTAATAACTTTATGACATGAAAACATTTGCCTTTGCAGTTTATCGCGTAAACCATGTCTTAAAACCTAAAAAGAAAACAAGTGGATAATGAAGAGAGAGAGAGAGAGAGAGAGAGAGAAACAACCCAAAATACTCAACTTTTAACAGAATCAGAAGAATATTCTTATTTGGTTTTGCTCAGCTGATAAATGCTCTCTTAATTCCTGTACGATATCTTAATGTAAGACCTCATCTAGAAACAGGCCATACAATGTCATATATTCTGCATATTTATAAGTGCATGTATGTCGCATTAATGTAAAACCACACACAGGATTAGAGCTGTAATAAAGTAAATGTGAGACTTGTCCATACACAACACAGCATATTATTAAGACAAGAATAAAGAGATGTCGGTAATAATAAAAGCAACATAAAGACGAACGTTTCTGCCAGAATCAGTGAAAGTACTTTCCAATTTCACAGAAGTAGACGTCAGATTGACACCTTTCGCAGACATCACATTTGAAGCCTTTTGGGCTTTTATATGGTACATATACACCTGAAGACGCAGATGTTAAACTGGTTAACCAGAGCAACAGCAATGAATCAGTCGAATGAATAAAGCGCAGCTGTTATAGGAGCAAACACTCACAGTTAGACACCAAAATGTATCTGAAGATTATCAAAACTGCCAGACTACAAAATATCTTCTACGTTTTCATACAAAAGAGAAGTAAAACTGTCATTGAAGCAAGGCAATTTATTTTAAGAGACCTCAACGTACATAAAGGACAAAACGTGCCGGTCATTTCACCCAAACACACCTACGGTGAGGTGCAAAAGTCTAGGACCACAAATGCCTCGATTTAGCGTTTAGCGATGTATTAAATGTAACAGTTTCATTCCACATCCTATTATGTGTCAGTGTAACAATGCGAGTACAATGTTGCACTGATGACTTGCAGTAACCAGATGATCATGTTTTATTATTGCAGTTTTATCATATTCAGTATCCTAATATTTTAAGCCCAGGACTAACTTGAAATAAACACATCCCTGATTTCAACGTGGTCTCAGACTTTTGTAAATAAATATACGTTTCTAACGTTCCCTTTCAGCTGGAACGATTTGTCCGACAGTAACTCCAAACTCTTTCCACATCAATGACATTTTATGCCATGTTTTCTCAACAAAACAAGTTTAGACTAGTTACAATGTCCCTTTTGCTCACATATGAAAGAAATTCTCTCCCAGTTAATGCTGTTAATTATACAGGGGACCTTTTAACTTGGTACATTATGAAAAATAATGATGTTTTCTATGTTTTTCATCACTTTATCACATTTTACTCTTCTTTTTTTTCTCATTTCAAATACAAATCAATGTATTTAATCAATAAATAAGATTTTATATTGCATATATTTTATTGTGTTACATGTTAATTGTTTAATTGCATAATTACATTGATTTCTTGAATATGCGCTTAAAAACCGGTACTGTCTCTTTAAGGAATCATGAACATCTGTAAATGAGCGCATATTAATGAGAGAGACTTTAAATGACTTTTTATTTTATTTTTTTGTTGTTTTTGATCAACTACTGACTGTAAGAGTATTAAAAGAGACATTTGATCTCGTCTTTGGACGCACATTACACGATTACTGGAGTAAAATACAAATAATTACAAGCCAGTTGCCAAATATGTACATTTTTAGTCGCATAGCGTGAAATTTGGTTGTAAATGTGGGTGATTTCCTCTCATTATAGTGGAGTGTTGCTCATAAAGTAAAATATCTATCTTGGGATTTAACCCTTTAATCTCTGAAGGTGCTTTTAAAGATTTCCTGTTTCAGTGGCATACCCAAAATTAAAGACTTATAATTGGATAATAAAAATAAAAAGTGTCAAGTGTCTGGTATCATTGTATAGAACATTTAATTATTTTTTTTAAATGATAAATATTGATACATTCTGAGAATCTCAGAAGAATGAGTTTCATTCTGTGTCATTTGAGTCATCATTGAGTCTGTGTCATGTATTTGGCGCCATCTCCTGGTGGTCATATGTAACATTGTGCTTCATGTGGATTATCTAATGATCTATACATCTGATTATCTTGTGTGTGGACTCGTTTGAAAGATAATCATCTCATTCAGTTTCATTCTGTGCCATTTGAGTCATCATTGAGTCTGTGTCATGTATTTGGCACCATCTCCTGGTGGTCATATGTAACATTGTGCTTCATGTGGATTATCTAATGATCTATACATCTGATTATCTTGTGTGTGGACTCGTTTGAAAGATAATCACTGACTCTAAATAATGATATGCAGTATTTATTTTTTGTGAAGTTATAAGTGAAAATGCGGCATATAAGCGACACCATCACAATTGCCAAAGACATATAATTAGCTGTTACTCGCTATATTTTTGTCTGCGAGTAAAACATACTGGTATTTGATTAGTTTGATGTTTATACTAATTGCGATAATATGTGCATTTTAACTAAATCTGTACTGTATATTACATTTGGTAATAAAAGTGCCACAATTGTTCCCACAGGCCAGCTCTCGTTTCAGGTCCATTTCGCTTGATTTGTTTTGCGTTCAAACAGTCATTTTTAACATTTGAAACTGTTACAGCGGACAAACACATACTGAAATGTTCTCAGCGGTTTGGGTGCGAGACACTACAATACGGGAATGGGTTTAATACGGAACAAAATTCTGTTCCCTTTAATACCGGGATGATTTCATATTATATGGGCGATTGATTGGTGGAGTCTGAAGTCTAAATTTCATGTTTTCCTGCCTCAGAATCACATTGTTCAAACTACCAATCGACTACTGATACTCTGCAATATAAGCACTTTAGCATAGATAAACGGCACACGTCACCTTTAATAACATTCTGACTCTGGCATTGCCTTGGACCGCAGATCTAGAGATCATTTCAGGACAACTTAAGCACATATTAAAGCACTATGGTTTATCACCCCCCCCTCTCGCTGCGCTGTGATCTGACCGACTTTATTGTTCATTGACCTTCTTTTGAGAATCGGTCCCCGTGTCCTACTTCATGTCTCGTTCCTCTTCATTATGTGGCGTCTTATCTTTCGTTTTGTCCTCCTCTAGCATGCTCGTTTGTAGTTTGCTCCAGATTCCCGAGTCGCCCGTCTGCAGCGCTTCCATGAAGAGGTTTGTGAGCTCACGCAGCCGCTCCAGCTCCGTCTGCGTCCGTCGGTTCTGCCGAATTAACTCTTTCGTGCGTAGCGTAATGTTCAGCAATCCGGACTTGCTGAGAATGTTGTACGTGTTGCAGAACCGCTTCACCTTGTTGTCCGTGTCGCCTTCGCAGATGCTGTTCATAGAAACGGTACGCGAGTTAGGTGTCAACGTCCGCGGAGGCGGATCGGAGTGGTTGTCCGTGGATTCGGGACTAACGTATGTTGGCACGTCGCCGCCAAGGCAGGCCGTAGTATTTGAGCTAACTGAGGTGTTGTGTGGAAGTGTTGAGGGCTGAGGCGAGATGGGTACGGTCGGTGTGCCGGACTGCGAGCTGTGCCGTCTGTCTCTTTGACCTCGATACGAGTGCTGGGAAGACAAACGGTCACTCTTTACTGAAGAACTGGAACTGGAGGATGAGCTGTTGCTGCCTGCCCTGTTGCAGTCTCCGGGGTGAGGGGCGATTTTGGGGTAGGATTTGAGGATGGGGAGGTATTTTTTGTGTCGTCTGCGTTTTGAAGGGGGTCCCTTTGGCACTGCTGCAGTTATTTGTGGAACCACGGGTTGCAGGAAGACGACCTGAGGCTGCTGAACTACCTCCACAGCTGGACTGAAGCTCCAGGGTTTCAAAGCAGCAGCGTTTTCTCCAGACTGTAGATAAACGATTAATTTAAACATGACTTCATCTGGGGTTAACGGGTGATAATGACGCAAAACTCACAGGCTTTAAAAGATACAGTGGAAACATTGTAAAATTCATACATGATTATATGTTTACATTTGCAAAACAAAATGTACATTAAGCAGACAGACAGATAGGACTGGTAGAAAGACAGACAGACGAAAAGTCAGACAGATAGGACTAGTAGACAGACAGTCAGATAGATAGAGAGATAAGATAGATAGGAAACAGACAGACAGAAATGACAGACAGGCAAATGAACAGTCAGACAGACAGATAGTCAGACCAATAGATAGAAAGATAGACACATAGACAGACAGACAAATGAACAGTCAGACAGACAGTCAGACCAATAGATAGATAGACAGATGAACAGTCAGACAGAAAGATAGACAGATGAACAGTCAGATAGTCAGACCAATAGATAGATAGATGAACAGTCAGACAGACAGTCAGACCAATAGATAGAAAGATAGACAGATGAACAGTCAGACAGACAGTCAGACCAATAGATAGAAAGATAGACAGATGAACAGTCACACAGACAGATAGTCAGACCAATAGATAGACAGACAGACAAATGAAGAGTCAGACAGACAGACGAATTAGATAGCTAGACAGTCAGACCAATAGAGAGAAAGATAGACACATAGACAGACAGACAAATGAACAGTCAGACAGACAGATAGTCAGACCAATAGATAGACAGACAAATGAACAGTCAGACAGACAAACCAATTAGATAGATAGACAGATAGACAGACAGACAAATGAACATTAAGACAGACAGATAGTCAGACCAATAGATAGATAGATAGACAGACAAATGAACAGTCAGACAGACAGACCAATTAGATAGCTAGACAGACCGACCAATAGAGAGAAAGATAGACACATAGACAGACAGACAGACGAAAAGTCAGATAGACAGACAGACAAATGAACAGTCAGACAGACAGACCAATTAGATAGCTAAACATTCAGACCAATAGAGAGAAAGATAGACACATAGACAGACAGACAAATGAACAGTCAGACAGACAGATAGTCAGACCAATAGATAGACAGACAGACAAATGAACAGTCAGACAGACAGACCAATAGAAAGAAAGATAGACACATAGCCAGACAGACAAATGAACATTCAGACAGACAGATAGTCAGACCAATAGATAGATAGACAGACAAATGAACAGTCAGACAGACAGACCAATAGAGAGAAAGATAGACACATAGACAGACAGACAGACGAAAAGTCAGATAGATAGACAGACAGACAGACAGACAGACAAATGAACAGTCAGACAGACAGACCAATTAGATAGCTAGACAGACAGACCAATAGAGAGAAAGATAGACACATAGACAGACAGACAAATGAACAGTCAGACAGATAGTCAGACCAATAGATAGACAGACAGACAAATGAACAGTCAGACAGACCAATTAGATAGCTAGACAGACAGACCAATAGAGAGAAAGATAGACACATAGACAGACAGACAAATGAACAGTCAGACAGACAGATAGTCAGACCAATAGATAGACAGACAGACAAATGAACAGTCAGACAGACAGACAGACGAAAAGTCAGATAGACAGACAGACAAATGAACAGTCAGACAGACAGACCAATTAGATAGCTAGACATTCAGACCAATAGAGAGAAAGATAGACACATAGACAGACAGACAAATGAACAGTCAGACAGACAGATAGTCGGACCAATAGATAGACAGACAGACAAATGAACAGTCGGACAGACAGACCAATTAGATAGCTAGACAGACAGACCAATAGAAAGAAAGATAGACACATAGCCAGACAGACAAATGAACATTCAGACAGACAGATAGTCAGACCAATAGATAGATAGATAGACAGACAAATGAACAGTCAGACAGACAGACCAATAGAGAGAAAGATAGACACATAGACAGACAGACAGACGAAAAGTCAGATAGATAGACAGACAGACAGACAGACAAATGAACAGTCAGACAGACAGACCAATTAGATAGCTAGACAGACAGACCAATAGAGAGAAAGATAGACACATAGACAGACAGACAAATGAAGTCAGACAGACAGATAGAGACAGACAGATATAATGACTAAACAATACACAAATGGCTGCAATTCTCCAAAAAATTACATCTGTATTGATTGCAGAAGTTTAACACTTAATGTCAGAACAAACCCTAAACCAAATGTCTGAGGATTATCAATACAGTGCTGCCTGTCAATCATAAAATGAGTATAGAAAATGAAACCTAAAAGCTACCTGATTCAGAACAACATTGTTCATGATGATCATTGGTGACAAACGCTTCAGTGTTCCCCCGACCACAGTGCTCAGCGGAGAGGCCCGTGATCTAGAACCCACAAAACACGCCGCATCGTCTGTGTCCGTCTGATCGATCGCACTCAGATGCTCAGAGCTGCCGTCTGTCGAGAAACACACGTCAAATACACTGTCTGAGTTTACCTGCAAGACATGTTCAGTCTTCAGTGCCTACACAAACATCTGAACAGAGAGTCCAAACATCACTACAGACCTGAGAATCCCGAGTCCCTCTCAGAGTCCGGTTTTGTCTTGTCCATCCGTTTGCTTTTAAATTTGGCCATCGCTCTTAAATGTGCCTCATCCTTTACCTGCGCACTCATCCTCGCTCCACCGTATGATACTGATGCAGAGGAGAGAATATGTTCAAACATCATCAGAGAACATAAATCGGTTTGTAAACACAGAGAGAGCCGGACAGACAGGCCTAGTGTGGCCTCACTATTCCTGAACACCAAAGGGGGACTATTTTGGTATATTTTCATGCTCTAGACAGACGTCTTTGACCACTTGATACACATCTCGTGCCTCTAAAAGGATATGGTGTCAAGTAGCATTGTCAGGGTATGTTTTTGTTAGTCGATACCAATATCGGTACCACAGCATAAATATGCTAATATGACAATGTGCTTTTGACCGCACGCGTTTACCTTATTTAAAAAGTTATATTTCAATGTAAATAATAAATTAAAAGAAAGGCATCCTTCCTTCAAGAGTTTCTCAATCATGGATGCATTGTTTGGGGGTGCTCAGCAAGTATTGATGCTGACTATCACACCTGGAGTCGTGAGTTTGAATCCAGGGCGTGCTGAGTGACTCCAGCCAGGTCTCCTTAGCAACCAAATTGGCCCGGTTGCTAGGGAGGGTAGAGTCACATGGGGTAACCAAATTGGCCCGGTTGCTAGGGAGGGTAGAGTCACATGGGGTAACCAAATTGGCCCGGTTGCTAGGGAGGGTAGAGTCACATGGGGTAACCAAATTGGCCCGGTTGCTAGGGAGGGTAGAGTCACATGGGGTAACCAAATTGTCCCGGTTGCTAGGGAGGGTAGAGTCACATGGGGTAACCAAATTGTCCCGGTTGCTAGGGAGGGTAGAGTCACATGGGGTAACCAAATTGGCCCGGTTGCTAGGGAGGGTAGAGTCACATGGGGTAACCAAATTGGCCCGGTTGCTAGGGAGGGTAGAGTCACATGGGGTAACCAAATTGGCCCGGTTGCTAGGGAGGGTAGAGTCACATGGGGTAACCTCCTCATGGTCACTATAATGTGGTTCTCGCTCTCGGTGGGGCGTGTGGTGAGTTGTGCGTGGATGCCTCGGAGAATAGCGTGAAGCCTCCACACGCGCTACGTCTCCATGGTAACACACTCAACAAGTCACGTGATAAGATGCGCGGATTGACGGTCTCAGACGCAGAGGCAACTGAGATTCGTCCTCCGCCACCCGGATTGAGGCGAGTCACTACGCCACCACGAGGACTCAGAGCGCACTGGGAATTGGCTGTTACAAATTAAAAGAAAAAAAAAATGTAAATAAAAGATGCATTGAGTGTTTTTAAGTAGCGCCCTAATGAAATCTGTTTTATTCTTTACCAAATCATGTTTTCCTCGATGTTCTCTGCATTATTTCTCCAAACTTTTATTCAACAGCTGTCTTGTTTGTTATTGCTTAGATTCAACACAAGTTAAACTCAGTCAACAGCATTTGTGTCATAATATTGATTAACAAATGAATTAATTCCGCTCGTTCCTCCTTTAAATGTGTTTCAGTGAGACATTTATAATGCAAGTCAATGGGGTTTAATCTGTAAACATTCAAACACATTATACTATATAAACATATAGACACATAAACAATATGTGTGTTCACGTGATTTTACTGTCATTAAATCACTTATTAACCACATCTGTGTGAAGTTATAAACAATTGTACAACTTAGTTGCCATGACGACGTAACGCCATGAACTCTTAAACCCTAAATTTCGATTTAAAGAACTTTACATCTTAAATAATACACAAGATTTAACAGAAGAATTAATGTAAGGGTGGTTTTATAAAATTATAAACTTCACATGTATGCCTTTAATCTCTCCAAAAATGGCCCCCATTGACTTCCATTGTGTCTTACTGGAACACACATTTGTACACACACACACACACACACACACACACACACACACACACACACACACACACACACACACACACACTCACTCACTCACTCACTCACTCACTCACTCACTCACTCACTCACTCACTCACTCTCTCTCTCTCTCTGGCTAAAAAGCATGAACATAATATACCAATATTACTTATGTGTAATACAACTCATGTTTTAATTTAGCTATATAGTCAATCATAGAAGTGTCGACGGGGGGGTTTATCAGCTCTTAAAGCAGAACTGGCGTTGAGTTGGTCAGGAAAAGCATGCACACTTTTAATTCCAAACGCTCCGAGTAGCATGCACCGATTAAAACCCAAACACTTCAGCACAAAGCCGTGAAAACTCGTCGTACCCCAGCGACTTACCTTGTTCTCGGTGTGATTCGTCGGCGAGACGTTCTAATAATTGTTCCCGTCACACAAAACACGCTCACAGTGCACACAGTGCTGTACACGTGACCTGAGCGAGACACACATGCCTTCCGACAAACCCCGCCCCCTGGGCAACGTCACTACGTCAGACACTGCGGGGTTTTTTTTTTTTACTTTATTAATATATTCAATAGCTTTGTTTTAAGACATTTATATATTAATATTTCTCTTAATGTGTATACAAAAATGTACGAAAAATGTATTTATTTATTTATTTGTTCTTAACAACATCGGTCAGGTTCCCAACGGCTACACCAACGACTTCTCAACTATCCAGTCACAGACAAATAAATTGCCCTTCGTAGCCAATCCTGGCGCAGAAGGCGGGGCTTGTCGGAATTCTGGGGAGGGCGGAAAAGCGCGCTCTCTTTATGTTTGAGGGGATTTCCCTTTTTGGTCAAAGTGGGCGGGTCTGTCTGCGGAAGTGGGTATACGTCATTATCCACGCTCGCTTTGCATTGGTTAACGAAACGAGCGCTGAGATATACAATACAACGTGACTGTAGTGTGCAGTGAGAACATTGTGTTACAACCGCAGCACGTCGCGCAGGACAAGCACGCAGAATGTCACTTGAGTTATGTAACACTCACAATAAGCCGTCATTTGTCCTTTGAAGTAAAAGTGAAAGTTTAACTTTTTTGAAGTAAAGTAAAATTTTGGGGCACAATTTTAACATGATGCTGTTACATTCAGTGGTTTAGTAGTGATTGAAGAGATAATGTAATTTTATCAAGTAATATATATATATATATATATATATATATATATATATATATATATATATATATTTTATTTTTTTTTTTTATTATTTTTTTTATTTTTTTTTATTAGTGAACTGAACATAGACACACACATATATGTCCTCCAAATCATCCACCCGTCCACAAGATTCTCCTGTCCACCTTCTCTGACCTGGTTATCACAGGAACTGCGCTTGGATGGGTTGAATTGTACCTCATTAGCAGACCTTTCAAAGTCTCCTGGAGAGCAGAGGTGTCCGAGACACACCAGCTGACCACTGGTGTTCCTCAAGGATCAGTGCTTGGACCCCTCCTCTTCTTGATATACACAACATCACTTTGTGTGACAAATTGCTTGTTATGCTCATCATTTGTGATAAAAGCATCTGCTAAATGACTAAATGTAAATGTAACCATTTAATAATAACTGTTATTACTAAACAAGTGAACGAATGCAAACTAATCCATAATAACCTTATGAGCATTAATAATATAATAATGTAAATATATAATAGTAATGTTCATGATATTATAAGTTAAACTATATCTGACATTACTATAAGTATTTAAGATTAATTATGTAATTTCTGCGACACTAGCGGCACCGAGCGAATGTTTTTAAGACAGCTTTTCCGAATACGGCCCTCCTCTGCTTTTGTTCAAACAGTCAGATAGCCCCGCCCCCAACTCACACCATTGGTTGAGTAACATTGTTGGGGCGGGTCTAAGCGGGTCTCTCAAAACAAACTAAAAATGCATTTAAACACTGAAAAAGTTACATCAACTTTAAGTATTTAATTTGTGTAGCTACTATGATGTGCTTTGGTCTTAGAATTGAATTCTTTCCAACTATGAAATATAAATAATCTACAATAAAGAAATCTAAAATATAACACGAGAAAAAGACTTAGAGCGCTCCAAGTCCTCGTGGTGGCGTAGTGACTCAATCCGAGTGGCGGAAGACGAATCTCAGTTGCCTCCGCATCAGAGACCATCAATCCACACATCAGATCACGTTACCGTGGAGACATAGTGCCTTGTAAGATTTCATGTTTACTGATAGTGGCACCTGGTGACAGAGGTTGGTACTGCATGAAAATTGTTAGCTAGCAAGCTGTGTGTTGCCTCTTAAAAAAATTGAGAATTTTTTTTTTTTAAAGTAAATATTTTTGTATATTATTATTATTATTTGCAATAAATGTTAAGTTAATTATTTAAGTTAATGTGTAATTAATAATAATAAAAAAAGTGTATATCCTTTCTTATATGCTGAAATTAGACCTTTCCTGACCCCTGACTTCTTTTATATTTTATAAATATACTTATTTTTATCTTTTCGATTATTTGTCTCCTTTATCTTATGTATACATTTTGGTTGGTTTATACATATGTTTTCTATTCCTCCACATGTACTTGTCTTTATGACTCTGTGATTGTGTTCATACATTGATCTTATTGAACATTTATATGGAAAAAAAATTTAAGCAAATTTTAGCACATTTGTGCACTTTTCAGACAGTCCCTTACCCACCATAGGCATATTTCCCAACTTATGTCAATGTTAATTTAGCGATCTGGAACAATTTCACCATGACGCCATGTGACCAGTGTAAATACGGGACAATCCCATATTTTATGGGATGGGTGGCAACCCTAGCATGGAAAAATGGAGCAAGAATTCAAAATTAGAAGTATTTCGTGGTGCATGGAAGGATAGTGTCTGTAGCTACAGACAGGCACTAAAAGCTCCTGGTCAGCATATTTGAGCAAACTCATAGAAAATAACCACAACAATCCTCAATGTTTATTCAGTACTGTGGCTAAATTGGTTAGGAATAAAACCTCAACAGAACCAGATATTCTGTCGCAGCACAGTAATGACTTCATAAATGTATTTACTGATAAAATAGAAATTCAATATAAGTTTAAATCGTTCTCCCATAATCTCTTAAGAAAAGTTGAGTCGCCGCCTTTTTATTAAAGGGTCAAAATTAACTCTTACTAAATTAGACAAATTTGCTGGGAATAAAATGCCCAAATACTTACGGCCCTGTTTGGGCCACTGGAAGGCACCCAGCTAAGAGACAAAGCTTCAGATTTAGACCAATTGACCCTGATGGGGAAAGAGAGCAACCTTGCCAGGTGCCCCTATCCAGAGTAAAATAATCTGAAATTAAAACATTTGTTTGCACTGCCACTACCAGGTGTCTATAAAGTACCTTAATCCACCCAATAAAAGTATTCCCGTACCGTTCCAAAATCTTAAAATAATCCCTTAAGATAATCCCATTCTACCATATCACACGCCTTTTCGGCATCAAGTGAGATGCAGCGACCGGAGTCTGATAATTTGCCACTGATCACATGATATTGATGAAACGCCTGATGTTATCAGAAGAGCTGCAGCCCCGAATAAACCCCACCTGATCTATATGTATAAGAGATAACTTAATCAATTAGACAATATTTTTACATCTAGCTTGATCAGGGAGATTGGACTGTAACTCTTACACACGCTTGGATCTTTGTCCTTTTTAAGAATCAGACTGATCCGGGCTTGTGTCATGTTTGGCGGAAGCTTTCCATTGTTTAATGATTCTGTATAAACTTCTAACAAAAGTGGAGCCAGTTCTGTAGCATAAGATCTAAAGAGAACTCCACGGCAAAACCATCCGGCCCTTAAGGCCTTAATTACCTCACCAAACTCCTCCAAGGTTATCTCAGAATCGAGAATTTTTTTTTGCTCAGCCATCAGTTTAGGGAGTTCTAACTTTTCCACAAAGTTTCTAATATCCTCATCAGTAGATGAAGATGTGGAATTATATTCAAGATATAATTATTTAAAAGCATTATTAATATCAGTGGCCGAGGTAAATATTTCACCACCAGCAGCTTTCACTGAGGGAATTGTAGAAAAAGTCTGTTTTATATATCTAGCCAGAGTTTTTCCTGCTTTGTCCCCTGACTCAAAGTATGACTGTCTTGCCCTGAATACCCAAAACTCCACCTTCCACAACAAATTATATCTGTATTTCAGTCGGCTGAATCCATCAATAGATTAAAGTCTCCTCCCAATATTATTTCATAAGGGGTGCCAGCAGCTTGCGACATCCTTTCAAGATTTATAAAAAAGCCCTGATCATCAACGTTGTGTAAATATTAGCCAAAAATCAACTAATTTTTCTTTAATCTGTTTGAGACATTTGAATTGTAGATGTTTACTTATCAAAGTAATAACTCCCCTGCTCTTACTCGAGCCAGCACAAAAAAAAAAAAAAAAAAAAAAAAAAAAAAACCCCCCCCATGTCCACCCCATATCCTCCCAAAATTTTCAGCTTTTCTACTCTTGGCCTCAAAAGAGCACCCCGAAGTGCTGTTGCTGGTTCAACCACAGAGAGCCTGGTGAGGGATCTGAACACTTTCTCCAGCGATGAAGATGACTCCATAGCAGCATACTCTTCCTCCTTGTCCCGGGTTTCAACACCAGTATAGCAAAGTTTGTATTTGAATCAAAAGGAAGCGGGATCTTCTTTTCGGTCCATGTGAGTCAGAGTTACATTAAAAAAATAATAGAAAATCACTTTGCAGCTTCACACTCAACCAAATGTCTGATTTGCAGCATAAGAGATGACCGGTCATCTCTTCAGCACAACACTGATAACAGACACGTAGTCTCTGGACTGAGCGGTCTTATCTCCCCTCAACTTTCACTCTGAACATAGAATGCAATTAGTCACAATTCATCTCGGGTGGATGTCCGTACCTCTTCCTCGCTCTCCATATGGGCACTCGACCACATTCTCACCTCCACATAGCACTAGTCAGACATCACTTCAGGCTTTTATGACAGACTGCATGAACTGATGCAAAACTCCAACCGGAAGACATCAGATACTTCATATGCTACTGGCAGGACTTTGGACAGACCCCACCAAACCTCACTGAAATGGCCTGCCCGTTGAACTGCGATGCACCTCATTGATCTCTGCCTGCATCACCTTTGTTTATTGATGGGACACTCAATACATAGACTATAAATTGCCAGCAAAGGCCTTCATCAGCCACCTAACAAAAGGACAATGCATTCACACCACAGAACAGCAATTCAGTTTCAAAGATTAAGTGATAAAGACCTCATAACCATAATTTCTAGATGGGACTTGTGACAAGGCGCATTATCTCATGCCATTGGTCATGTCACCTCAGGATGCCCCCCCAATCAAAACAGGAATTCTCAGTGCGAGAGACCCATTGTTCACGGTTCTATTACTCACTAACTGCTTAAGAGGGAGCATTTAGGAAACCAAAAATTGTCCCGCAAGACTAGGGTTTTATTGCAAGAAGCTTACAGGAATCTTGCAAGGCTATAGTGCAACCCTTCCCCATGATGCGGGTGATCAATGCCAGCATGTTAACTTTAAAAATCAAAGTTGCGCTCATTTGAGTTGTATATGGATACAGGAACACACCAGACTAATGTTAATCTTAGTTTCATGCCATTTATTATACAGGTTATAGCCAATTTTAAGGCATGACCAGAGTAACTTCTCCACTAGAAGCCACAGTTTCCCCATTAGAAGTCATCTTGAAATGAACATCCCTTCCTGTAAAATAAAGGAGAGGTGTAAGGGGTAGTATTAAGACTCCTTAAGCCATTGATTTAAGGCAAGTACTCACTTTGCCTGCTGCAGCTCTGCTCACAGGAGCCAGTGGAAGAGGGATAGCACACGGTTGTACTACAGTGGATGAAGATCTGAGCAAGAGGAATAACCATAGCATTCATTGCAATGAAGAATATTCAGGGTTCGGGTATGTTAAGGTTAGTTATGTAGGGAACATACGGTTTCCTGCAGAGCAGCTAGTGACACAGGATCCACAAATGTGAACAGCTTTACAATAAAGCGCTTGTAGTGGGTCGGGAACTGAAGACCAGAGGAGAAATCCACAGGAACCAGTGTAGTCAGGTAACGGTCATCCCTGTAAGGGCATCTGAAGGCACAGGGACCATCAGGGCTAGCTCAAAACGGACTAACCAGACAAATGCTTAGTTAAACTCACCCATTAACTAGAAGGTCCCACTGAGGTAGGCTGAGGGGATCAGGGCTTGATGTTGCCCAGCAACGTCCCAGCGTCAGGACAATATTTGGGTCAGTCCTCTCCAAAACGTTCACCTCAACATACACTGGGTCTCGCAGGACTTTTGTGACTGGGTAATCCGAATCACTGTAGTAGGACGTGTACGCTGCATCCTCTGCAGGAGGAAGACACTTAATTAAACCCAGCAGAACTTGAGGAAGCAATCAAGATATCCAATACACTACCTTCAGCACATCCTTTAGTGACACATTGTCCATTAGCCAGCCGAAGTGCCACTCGGAGGGGTCCAGGAGCAGCTACAGGTGGGGGTGGAGGAATGGTGTTGACCTCCACAACTAGAGCTTGAACAGCAGTGCCAGAATACCTACACTGGAAGAGAAGCCTGGACAAACAATGAGCTTGTAGCACATGACAAAAGTTAGCATTTAAGGTAAAGCATAGATCACCTACTCAAAGTGACTGTCCCTTGTGATGGATCCAACTGGTCCAATCCCCACTTCATAGGATGAAGTCATTCTGTTCTCATACACTACATATCCATTGTCCTCCTACAAATAGAAACATGGTTAGAATCCACACCTTTCCAAGCAAAGAAATGGGGGGGGAAAAAAAAAAGAAAAAAAAAAAAATACCCACCATCATGCTTGTGCCACAAGCAGTGACAGGGAATTGGTAGATGGCAAAAGATGAGGTGGACCCAACTGGAGCGCATGTTGGGTCACTTCCACCCAACAAACGGACCGTATCCAGGCTTAGCTGTGGAAGTGTAACATCTCTAGCCACCACAACCACAAACTGGCCATCTCTAATACACTGGATAGTCACTGTAACAAGATACATAGCATGTTACTGCAGATAATCAGTTTAATACAAACTGATTTACATGGTTCAACATCCTTACCCGCATTCCCATAGTAGCACTGCTGTCCATTGAAGCAGCAATTTATAGCTGCACATTCCACAGCACCGATATCAGGTTGTCCACATTGGATCTGCTCATAATCAGCTACAGTACACTTGTCTAGAGGCTCCGCCTGTGCCGCAGGCTGCTTAGGTGGATACTTTTGGGTTTGCTGTTGCAGAGTCTGTTGAGGTAGCCACTGAGCTTGAGAACTCCAGGCTGGAATCACCCCTTGTTGTTGAGGTTGCCATTGTGAAGCCTGCTGAGGAATAAACCGCTGATCATTTGGCTGGAACACAAGAGCTTGAGGATTCTGTGCTAGAAGCCTCCCTTGTTGTGGACTTTGATGCAAGACTGTAGCTGGAGGCCCCTTGGACCAAACACTCCACTGAGGAACAGTATGACAGACGGCACAAAACCACCCATAAAGTGCCAGAAGATACAATCTACCCATACTTTCTACCATTGCTACACTACTGATCATACCAATAAAGTGGATCCCTTTGACCTTTTATGCTCTATAGATCATAGCATTTTAACGATGGCCCCACCCTGTTCATTAACAATCATGGAACTCCAGACTTGCACAAGTGGGAGCTTACAAGGTGATTCTTATTAGTTCTTAAGAGTTAACTGTCCTTTACTAGTGATGGCAGAAAAGAAGTGTCATTTGAACCAATTTCTTCGTAAAATGATCAACTGTTTCGAAGAACCGCATGCTGAGGTCATCTGGTGGTCACAGGCATATAAATGCAAAGAGAAGACTCGAGTCAAAGCAGCTACAATTACATAATGCATTGGAAATTATTTACTGCCCTGGATTTCTCATGTTTCATGGTTGTGTACTATATTCTGGAATAACAGCTCTGAATCTTTGCAGAATATGTAGACTTTCATATAAAAGTTAACCTTTTTTTAAATTTTAAATACCAAACAATATTTTTTTTGCTTGTTTTTACTCTAAAACGTCACTTTGTTTTGTATAAACAAATTGTAAAAATATTTATGTTTGACAGATTGTGCAATAAACACCGCCAGGAACCTGGGAGTAGTGTTTGATGACCATCTAAACTTCAATGCCCATATCTTCTAAATCGCCCTGTCATGCAAGTTTGTGCTTTACAACATCAGGAATATCGGACCCTTCTTGTCTAAATATGCTGCAGAGGTCCTTGTCCAAGCTGTTGTCAAATCAAACTGTAGTTCTGCAGCGCTCCATTGGCCGTTCCCCCAGCTAGAGAGCCTATGCCACTACAGATGGTCCGGAATGTGGCGGCACATCTGGTCTTCAATCAACTAAAGGTGGCTCACGTTACCCCCAAATTCAATGGCTAATTGCAAATGCCCACATCAAATTCAAGGCTTTGACTTTGGCCTTCAGGACAGTGGATGGAACAGCACTCTCATACAACAAATCGCTCCTCCAGTTCGAAGTCTGCTCTCGCTCCCTGTGATCAATGAACGAGCAGTGTCTGGTGGTTCCTTCGCAGCAAGGCACAAAGTCCCTTTCCAGATCATTCACTTTCTCTGTTCCTCTGTGGTGAAACGAGCTTCCAACCTCCACCTGATCTGTTGAGACCATCTCAGGATTGAAGAAATAGCGAGTCCACGAGCATAAGGAACTTAGTATTTTTTATTTTTTTTAAATCCTCTCTCTGTACATCTCTTTCTTCTGACCTAGCTTCAATTCCAATCTAGCTACTATTGGAACTTGGAAGTGCAATACTGCATATATTGTTGGCTTTTATATGATGAATTACTTCCTACTTTGCAAGTCCCTTTGGGTAAAGGCATCTGGTAATTGACAATGTAAGTATGGCTAAAAAAATGTAAAACCATTACCAATTTTCAAACTAGCTTGTGACATTTTCAGCTTAGAGTGAGTCCTAAACACTGGTTGGAACCTTTTTAATGTGTCGGGGGACAATACACTGATGGTCACCCCACAAAACACAACAGCAGTTCCATGTCAATGATCAAGTGATAGAGAAAATACCTCTTAACCATATTTTATTTTGTACATCTAGATGGGACTTCTGATAAACCGTATTAGCTCATGCCATTGGTCAGGTCAATGTTATCTAAATAAAATAAATTGATCAATTGTCACACATTATACATACATTTCTGCATATATACAGTGAAATTATTTATTTTTCCACATATCCCAGCTAAGTCAGAGTGCAGGGTCAGCCATGATAAACGCCCCTGGAGGAGATAGGATCAAGGGCCTTGCTCAAGTGCCGCACAGAACCCCCGAACTTCTGGTCAGTAACCCAGAGCCTTAACCACTGAGCCACCACTGCCCCTGTCCCATTCCAGTTTAAACAAATAAACAAACAAACAAAAAATGAACCTATGAAATGGCTTATGTACTCATCTTTGCATATTAAGTTGGGATAGGAGAAAGTTAACACACACTTAGTTTGATGTACTATGTTTTTGGCAAGATACTTGGGATGTTGAGTGAAATGGTCCTCCAATGTTCCCTCAAGTAACGAGTACTTTTAAGACACCTGATGAAGTACACAATAGGGAGAAATTTAAATGTCACACACCTGAAGTGTCAGGCAGCTTTGCAAAGTAATACAACATACCATTTATTTGTGGAAATATGGCATTGCAGAGTTCTATACATCTTGGCATGGCATTTGCCATTTCCCCCTTTTAAAACAGAACAGCTCCACCAACTGCTTAAGAGATCAAGAGATTTCACAGTAGTATATGGGTACAGGAATTCACACCAGACTGTAATATTCATCTTGGTTTCATGCAGTTTATTGTTATAGCCAAAGTCATGGGATGACCAGTGTAACTTCTCCACTAGAAACCACAGTTTCCCCACTAGAAGTCATCTTGAAATGAACATCCCTTCCTGTAAAATAAAGGAGGTGTAAGGGGTAGTATTAAGACTCCTTAAGCCATTGATTTAAGGCAAGTACTCACTTTGCCTGCTGCAGCTTTGCTCACAGGAGCCAGTGGAAGAGGGATAGCACACGGTGGTACTACAGTGGATGAAGATCTGAGCAAGAGGAATAACCATAGCATTCATTGCAACGAAGAATATTCAGGGTTCGGGTATGTTAAGGTTAGTTATGTAGGGAACATATGGTTTCCTGCAGAGGAGCTAGTGATGCCTCTGCAGGAAACAATAAAGCGCTTGTAGTGTGTTGAGAACTGAAGACCAGAGGAGACATCCACAGGAACCAGTGTGGTCAGGTAACAGCCATCTGAAGGCACAGGGACCATCAGGGCTAGCTTGAAACAGACCAACTAAACAAATGTTTAGGGTTATACTCACCCATTTGCTAGAAGGTCCCACTGAGGTAGGCTGAGGGGATCAGGGATTGATGTAACCCCGAAACATCCCAGCATCAGGACAATACTTGGGTCAGACTTCTCAAATGTGCACCTCAACATACACAGGCTCTCACAGGACCTTTATGACTGGGTAATCTGCATCACTGTAATAGGACATGTACCTCTGCAGGAGGACAACACTTAATTAGCCCCAGCAGACCTTTTGAGGAAGCGATCTAGATAACCAGTACATTATATTCAGCCAATCCTTTGGGGACACCTTGTCCATTCGCCAGCCTAAGTGCCATTCAGAGGAGTCCAGGAGCAGCTACAGGTGGTGGAGGAACAGTGTTAACCTCCACAACTAGATCTTGAACAGCTGTGCCAGAATATCTACACTGGCTGTCTGCTTAGGTGGAAACTTTTGAGTTTGCTGTTTCAGAGCCTGTTGAGTTAAGAACTGCTTATCACTTGGCTGGAACACAAGATTTTGGGCTAGAATCCCCCCCTTGCTGTTGACTCTGCTGGAAGACTGAAGCTGGAGGCACCTTGGACCAATTACTCCACTGTGGAACAGCATGACAGAAAGCACAAAACCACTCACACAAGTGCCAGAATGTGAAGTGTACCCATAATCTGTATAACCCATAAAGTGATCTGCAGGGTTTTGACGTCATATTTAGTATCAGCTCAGCTCGCTTGGAACCTCGACCGAGGTGGTACTAAAAAAAGTACCAAGTTACATCTACTGTGGAAAACCCCCAAAAATCAAGCAGAGTTGAGTCGAGCTGTACCATGCAGTGGAGAAGCCCCCAATAGTGTTAAGGCAAGAACATGCTTTTGAACACATTTTATTATGCATGATCTCATAATGGTACCGTGGCACGGTGGAGGGCGGGACCGGGGCGTGATTACGCACGCCCGGTCCCGTATCAGGCTAATTGAGCCGTCAAGAGGGATAAAGGCCACTCGCAGACGGCGATCGAGAGAGAGAGCTTAATCAGCAGACATGTCTGTTGTCCTATGTGTTTGTTTTAAGTTCTTCATTAAAATATTATTTATATTGACAAGCCGGTTTCTCGCCTCTTCCTTGCCCATGAAAATGATCTTCTTTACATTGGTGCCGAAACCCGGGAAGGAAGAGGGATGCGCCGTAGTGGAGTTCTCGCCACTGCTCAGCGGAGCAGCCGCGGCCATCTGCCGGGGGACGGAGGAGCCCAGCCACCTGGACGCGGAGGAACGGTTGCCGACCGCGAGGGGAGGAGGGGCTCCTGGCCGACCGCCTGGAGCGGTTAGGGCCGCTGCCAGGGGCGGGGGAGTCCCCTACTAGCCGCTGGAACGCGGCGGGGTTGGAGACTGCCGACCATGTGCGGGGAGGGGCTCGCCGCCGACCGCCTGGAGTGGGAGAACCGCTGCCAGGGGCGGGGGGAGGCCCCTTCGACACCCCGGGAACGTGGCGGGGCGTTCCGTCCGCCAGGGGCTGAGGACTGCCTCCGATCTGCCCGGAGAGGCGCGGCTGTTGTCCTGAAGAGGGTGGAGAAGTGGCTGAGGAACGAGCTACGGCGTATCAGAGAACCGGCGAGTACGTTTTTTTTTTTCTCCTTTAAATCTCTCTCTCCTCTTTCTCTCGATACCGCTCTGCGTTGGCCTTTTCCCTCTTTTTTAAATTATGGTGTTCGTGGGAGGGGAGGTACCGCCCAGTGCAGGAACCCCTCCCCCCCCCCATTTTTAATTGTTGTTTCCCTCCCCTTGCCCCTCCCTCGTCCAGGTTGATGGGGATGACCCGCTGGCAGACTGCGCGGGAGGCGCCCCCCCCCCAGGGGATGTACGTCAGGCCGGGGGTCCCCAGCCTGAGAGAACGGGGGAGGAATGTGGCACAGTGGAGGGCGGGACCGGGGCGTGATTATGCACGCCCGGTCCCGTATCAGGCTAATTGAGCCGTCAAGAGGGATAAAGGCCACTCGCAGAAGGCGATCGAGAGAGAGAGAGCTTAATCAGCAGACATGTCTGTTGTCCTATGTGTTTGTTTTAAGTTCTTCAATAAAATATTATTTATATTGACAAGCCGGTTTCTCGCCTCTTCCTTGCCCATGAAAATGATCTTCTTTACAGGTACTTTATTCATTTCTAACATAAAATTATACTGTAGTGTACCTTTCACTTAACTGAACCTTATAAGCTACTTAACATAATGGAAGAACCCAAGACTAATTTTGGAATGTTTATTCTTTTAGAAACCAAATAAATACACAAACCCTTTTATCACATTGAGAGTTTCAACCACTCTATTTAAAATAGTACTATTGTTACATTCACAACAATTCATTAGTATTGCAGAGGCCTCCAAACAAACAGTTGTGGTGGTGATTGGCCCCTGGTGGTCTTGGCTACACCTAGTCTTCATATTAATTGCAGATGACAAGTCTGACTTTAGATTATAACAGCATAAGAAGCATAAACATTGTTGGTAATATGCCGCAAACATACAAGAGCATCTGTAAATGATTAGACAGAGGATGTTATATTTGAGGAGTACAGAGTTTATTTCTCGGTGGAAAAGGCCCTCTTCATCAGAGGTGGGGGGGTCTTTCCTGCCTCATAAACTGATTCGGGTGGGGGGGTACTGAGACAGCACCAGTCTGGGATGCGGCCTGTCTGGTTGTAGTAGTCTCTGGATACAGACCGACTGCCCAAGATGTCTTGCAACGCTCCAAATATAGCACCTACATGAGAAAACAAAACAACATCGACTGATTTCAGTTCATACGATTGGCAATTAATCTTATTACTGCATTAAACACATCATGAACTGATATAAAACTGATAAAGCCGTTTTGGCAATCCGATTTAACTTAAGTTAACAAGTTAACAAGTACGAGTGCGGGTACAAGATGTTCTCTTGGCTTTAAGCCCTGCGGGTACGAGTTGTTCTCTTGGCTTTAAGCCCTGCGGGTATGTGTTGTTCTCTTGGCTTCAAGCCCTGCGGGTACGTGTTGTTCTCTTGGCTTCAAGCCCTGCGGGTACGATTTGCTCCCTTGGCTTTAAGCCCTACGGGTACGAGTTGTTCTCTTGGCTTCAAGCCCTACGGGTACGGGTTGCCCTCTTGGCTTTAAGCCCTGCGGGTACGAGTTGCCCTCTTGGCTTTAAGCCCTGCGGGCACGAGTTGCTCTCTTGGCTTTAAGCCCTGCGGGTACGAGATGTTCTCTTGGCTTTAAGCCCTGCGGGCACGAGTTGCTCTCTTGGCTATAAGCCCTGCGGGTACGAGATGTTCTCTTGGCTTTAAGCCCTGCGGGTACGAGATGTTCTCTTGGCTTCAAGCCCTGCGGGTACGAGATGTTCTCTTGGCTTCAAGCCCTGCGGGTACGATTTGCTCCCTTGGCTTCAAGCCCTGCGGGTACGATTTGCTCCCTTGGCTTTAAGCCCTACGGGTACGAGTTGTTCTCTTGGCTTCAAGCCCTGCGGGTACGAGTTGTTCTCTTGGCTTCAAGCCCTGCGGGTACGAGTTGCCCTCTTGGCTTTAAGCCCTGCGGGCACGAGTTGCCCTCTTGGCTTTAAGCCCTGCGGGCACGAGTTGCTCTCTTGGCTTTAAGCCCTGCGGGTACGAGTTGCTCCCTTGGCTTTAAGCCCTGCGGGTACGAGATGTTCTCTTGGCTTTAAGCCCTGCGGGTACGAGATGTTCTCTTGGCTTTAAGCCCTGCGGGTACGAGATGTTCTCTTGGCTTTAAGCCCTGCGGGTACGAGATGTTCTCTTGGCTTTAAGCCCTGCGGGTACGAGATGTTCTCTTGGCTTTAAGCCCTGCGGGTACGAGATGTTCTCTTGGCTTTAAGCCCTGCGGGTACGAGATGTTCTCTTGGCTTTAAGCCCTGCGGGTACGAGTTGTTCTCTTGGCTATAAGCCCTGCGGGTACGAGTTGTTCTCTTGGCATTAAGCCCTGCGGGTACGAGTTGCTCTCTTGGCTATAAGCCCTGCGGGTACGAGATGTTCTCTTGGCTTTAAGCCCTGCGGGTACGAGATGTTCTCTTGGCTTTAAGCCCTGCGGGTACGAGATGTTCTCTTGGCTTTAAGCCCTGCGGGTACGAGATGTTCTCTTGGCTTTAAGCCCTGCGGGTACGAGATGTTCTCTTGGCTTTAAGCCCTGCGGGTACGAGTTGTTCTCTTGGCTATAAGCCCTGCGGGTACGAGTTGTTCTCTTGGCATTAAGCCCTGCGGGTACGAGTTGCTCTCTTGGCTATAAGCCCTGCGGGTACGAGTTGTTCTCTTTTATGCCTTCCTTGCTCACCTCCTAACCAGGCAGTGCAGTTGGGTTTAGCCGGTGGGCTGTGGATACGGAAGCTTTTGGTAGCTAGAGCATCTCGGTACTTCGGTTTCTCCACCAGCATGCGAATCTCAGCCAGCAGACGGTGCAGGAACCCGGGAAGCATGGCTGTTCCACCGATTATCACCAGGTTCTCCGACAGAACCTTACGAGTGTCAATGGGACACTGAGGAAAAATAAATAAATAAACAAGGTGAACAGTGACAACATGCTCGTGATGATAGGACGTGGTTTGTTGCTAAGGTGGTTGGTGTAGTTGTTTACTGTCTCCAGTCTCCAAAGAGCCTCTGTGATATTCTGCTCTCTAGATCTACAGCACTGTCTTTTCCAAGCACATCCGAGGATGTACCGTACACTTATATATGTGTAGACGTATTTATGATTAGCTGTAACATACAATAAGCTGATCTGAAGATCTAATGTTCAGTACCTTCACCAATGTGTCGAGCAGCAGAGTGGCGATGGATTTCTCCTCGTTATCCTGTTCAAACAACATCTCAGCAATTGAATCTCTGGAAAACAGTCAAACACAGATTAATAAACAAAACCTCGTCTGTAAGAGACACTGAACATGTGACCTCACTTACGGCTCATTGATAAAGTATGTCTGGTTTGCAGGCGTTTACCTGATGGAGCCTTTAACATGAAGAATCTTCTGGCCATCTAATGGATATTCAACATCTGGAGGAGGAGCAGGTCTCTGATGGAGCAACAAGATCTGAATGTAAACATTCTGACATTTAGATGTTTCTGATATATTGCACACAAAACTGGCAAGCTCTAATCTGATTGGCTGGCTTAACGCAATTACGGGAGATTCAGTGTGCACACGTTTTTTGGGTTAGCAGCATCAAATCTTAGATATTTTTGAATGGCACATATCTTGTAAATGCTAAATTGAGAATTTAAATTGTATATTCATTTATAAGTTATCTGTAACAATATTAAAAAGTATGTCACACAAAGTCTTCTGTGTTTTTTTTTTTTTCAAAGCTGGTTGTGGTTTTTCGTTTTTTTCCCATGTTGGTCAAAAGTCTGCCAAGAGTACACCGGCGGGTCCATAGGGTTTCGTTTTTCACGAGTCAGGCATATGAGGTATCATTTGAAAGCTTCAAATATAAGCTTTTCAAATATAACAATCAATTCTGTATTTGTTACTTAAAATATAAAAAACTAAGGCCTCAAAACATTCATGTTGAAAATTAGCGCCCCCTAGAGGTATGCTGAGGTGATCAAATCAAATGGTGAACGCCCCCGACTGTGCTTGAAAACATATAGTTCATTCACTTATCTGCATTTATCTGCACGTTTGAAAGACCGCACGATACACACGTGAGAACTCCTGGATAGTGACGAAGAGTTACAATTCTCCTCAGAAGAAGAGCGGGACTCCGATGAACGTTTGTATTTTGAAGAGAGATTTGATCCAGCCGAGGACACAATTTCAGACAAGTAAGTCATTTAGTTTTCATTAGTTGATGTTATTTTATATAAACTTAAACATATTTTACTAGTGGGACTGTTTACAGACTTGCCAGCCAGGATTCAGAGTATTGAAATGTGAAATATGTCCTAATAAGCAAGTTTTAGTCACATTTAAATGCTGTTTCGGCTAAAGCAGGTATTTAAATTGTGCTGTATGATATAAATATGATATAAAAATAATATGAATGTTTAGATTATATTTTATCTAGTGTTTATGCTGCCTCATTGTCATCAACAAAGCTTGTGCTTGCAAACATGTGTTCAGGTTAAATGAGTAAAATACACTTTAAATATGCCCATATTAGAAAATCAGCATATTATAATGATTTTTGAAGGATCATGTGACACTGAAGACGGCAGTAATGATGCGGAAAATTCAGCTTTCATCACAAACTGCATTTTACAATATATTTAAATAGAAAACTGTTCTTTTAAATTGTAAAAAGAGTTCACACAATGTTTTTAATGTATTTTGGATCAAATTAATGCATTCTTGGTGAGCAGAAGACACTTCTTTTAATGGTAGTGTAGGTCTAAAATTAAGTAAAGTCTTTATGTAAAGAAAATATACAGTCAGATTACTTCTTTTAACTTAAAACTTGATTTTGATCATTAAGTCTCCTCACATTCCTCACTGATAGTCTCAGGGGAGGGTCTTTTGTCTCCTCAGGTGTGAATTACAATCAATATTCATGATCGTTCACGCCTCTTCGCACATGACATTTTGAACACTAAAAGTGTCTAACAAAAGTTCAATTACTATATTGTTTTGTATGAATGAGTGATCAGGATGGTTTTCACATCATTTTGTAGCAAAACTCTAGGCTACAAGATCCAGTTCTCAAACGTCTTGTGGACAAATGTTTAGTATGTGTTATATAACCTTATTTCAATTACTTAAATATTGTGTTTTTTCAAAAACCACACATAAACGTTATTTTCTCAAAAACACAAACATGTACACACATGTTGCTCACATGTTATTGTAGCCCAGTTTGTGCGGAACACAGTGTTATCAGACTTTAGCCATTAATGTGTTTTTAAGCAACTGAAAAAAGCACAAATGTCAAGGCATGTCAAAACTTCTCCAGGGCCCAAAACACCCTCAGACCCCAGAGGGTTAAGCTGCGTTCACACCGACAGCTAATGTGTCGCTGCATGTCGCCAGTGGCATGTACGGAGAGTCTAAATAGCACTGTTTCTTTGCAATTAATATTATTATTAAAATATTAGAATCACATGAGCTCTACCCTCTTCTCTCATATTTGCTGTCGCTCCTGAAAGTCGCTCTTCATTTGCATAAAGTTAAACATTTCTCAACCTTGTCCCGTCGCTGGACACGCCCACACCCGGTCGGCAACGGTCGCCGTCGCTCGTGTTGCTGGAAGTCGCCAGCTCTCATTGAAAATGAATGTGACGAGGTAATTTGTCGCTGCGTGTCACTGGCACTGTGAACACAGCTTAAGGGGTTAAGAGTGTGAAAGCATGTCTCGTACAGTTTCAAAGCGTGTTCTCTCACCTCAGCTGATCCATCCATGTTAAATCTGGCCTCCTGAATCTTCAAGCCTCTCTGCAAGTCACTAACAAAACACGTCCGCACTACATACACACACACATGAAAAATACAGTAAGTTAATACATAAAACATCAAACGTGAGACAAATGATGTGAATGAGGCGTTCAGTGTGCATCTGACCTTTAATATCCTCCACAACGTCCTCCGAGATAACACCTGTGACATCAAACAGACAATTCTGTCAAACTGCAAACTCTTATACACACATATTAAACATTTACATTCAACAGAATTGTATTAGGGAATTCTTCAACTGAGGATCCACAACAATCTGCACAATTTTACAAAAGGCAACTGGTCATATTTATATAATAAAGCTGTACAGTAGCCTCAGAAGGAACACTTAAGGCGATTTCAGACCTGAGGCTCGTGTGATTTAATCTGAAACGGGCTGAAATTGTTACAATGTTGCATTGTAATCTTGGTATGTTTGCTCACACAAGGCAACAGTTCAATCAAGGTCACATGTCAGCAAACGGTCCCCTTATTGGTCAGAATGTTTGTGCTCTGTTCCGGGATTTAATGCATCTGTTGATATATCGGTTAAAATGATATACCTGTAAACATTGTCAAAATATTTAAGTGTTGTTTATGTCACATTTAGCGGATGGCAGGTGCAAATTTCACACCCTGGGATACGGTTTTATATCTGGTGAATTCCCAGATCCATGGTTTTGCCATTTACCGATATTGATATCATCGCCAGTCAATGAGTGTTGAAATCAACATCGGGAGATTTCTAAGACATCCTCGATATCCGATAACATCATCCTATCGCCCCGCCCTAAATCGTACTATAATGACCTCAGAATAAAAAAACAGCTCCTATTTTAAACATGTAACTCTATACGTGCGTTTTGATGATGAATTACAGTGAAGTGCTTCTCCAAAGGTCCATCAGGTATGTTCATGATTTTTATAAGGAAATTGTTTGGTTCGTTGGTCCATTGGATCGGATTGCATTCTCAACACGAACGAACAGTTTGTTTTGGTGTGGATCCGAGTGCAATTGGAATGTTCAAATATGCCTAAACGAACCGAACAAAGGGAGAAAACGCGCCAGGTTCCAAAACAATGCTTCAAACGAGCCAGGTGTGAAAACGCCTTTAAGTCACACATTAAAATGAGACATTATTGGGTATTTTTTCACATGTTGGTTTGTTGCAGACTGTTGCTAAAGTGCTTGAAATAATAATTTTTTTCACATCAGTCTACACTCCATACCCCATAATAACAAAGCAAAGAAAAAACTGAAATATCACATCATAAGTATTCAGACCCTTAACTCAGTATTTTGTTGACGCGCCTTTGGCAGCGATTACAGCCTCGAGTCTTTTTGGGTATGATGCAACAAGCACACCTGGATTTGTGGATTTTCTGTCATTCTTCTCTGCAGATCCTCTCCAGCTCTGTCAGGTTGGATGGGGACCGTTGGTGGACCTTCATTATCAGGTCTCTCCAGAGATGTTCGATTGGGTTCAAGTCTGGGCTCTGGCTCGGCCACTCAAGGACATTCACAGAGTTGTCCCGATGGCACTCTTGTCTTGTCTTGGCTGTGTGCTTTGGGTCATTGTCCTGTTGGAAGGTGAACCTGCAGCCCAGTCTGAGGTCCTGAGCGCTCTGGACCAGGGTTTCAATTAGGATATCTCTGTTTTGCTACATTCAGCTTTCCTTCATCCCTGACCAGCCCCCGAATCCCTGCCGCTGAAAAACACCCCAACAGCATGATGCTACCACCACCATGCTGCACCGTTGGGATGGTATTGCGCTGGAGATGAGGGGTGCCAGGTTTCCTCCAGACATGACGCTAGGAACTGAGGTCAAACAGTTCAATCTTTGTTTCTTTGGCGTCCGTCAGGCCACTCTGCCATAAAGCCCAGATCGGTGGAGTGTTGCAGTGTTCCTTCTGCTCGTTTCTCCCGTCTCCACACATGATCTCTGGAGCTCAACCAGAGTCACCATCAGGCTCTCGGTCACATCTCTTACCAAGGCCCATCTCCCCCGATTGCCCAGTTTGGCTGGGCGGCCCGCTCTAGGAAGAGTCCTGCTTGCTCCAAACTTCTTCCATTTAAGGATTATGGAGGCCACTGTGCTCTTGGGAACCTTCAATGCAGACAAAATGTTTTAGTAGCCTTTCCCAGATCCTTTGAATTTGCCACAGGTGACTCCAGTCAAAGTGTAGAAACATCTCAAGGATGATCCAGAGAGATGGGATGCACCTGAGCTCAATCTCAAGTGTCATAACAAAGGGTCTGAATACTTAAATACATTTGCAAAGTTATTAAAAAAATCTGTTTTTTTGCGTTGTCGTTATGGGGTATGGAGTGTAGATTGATGTGAAAAACAATTTTTTAAAGCATTTTAGCATAAGGCTTCAACATAACAAAATGTGAAGAAAATGAAGGGGTGTGAATACTTTCTGAATGCACTGAATTTCGAATAAACAGATATTCTTACTAATAACGGAGGGCAGATTGAGGCCTGTGCCAGCGTCTGTGTCCACTGTACACTGCTCGGACAGCAGACTGTGCAACTCCCTGCAGGAAACAAACAATAGTGTCGGACAGCAATAGTTTACAAGCCCCTTTCAAGCAGATATGTCTCTTTTATATGGACTTACTTGTGAAGGACTTTTCCTCCCATTGGCAGCGCTTCCCAGGCCGACAGGATCGGAATCCCTTCATAGATCTAATAAACCGTTAAGGTCATCTTTCCACATCAGACCGCATCACATGACACAGTGCTCATGGTTGCTGTAGACTATTTAACATAATTACTGTCTGAAGGTTGAGTTCACCCTACACAGCACCTGCACGTATCCCAATGATAACCCCCCCCCCCCCCCAAATCTATCCTTATTTGCCATAATTGCCATAACCTTACACAGAGGTAGAGTACTTTGTTTGCATAGATGACTCGTTCACAATAAGACCAGGATCATGTATTATGAAAGTAAACATTTTGACTTCATGTCGACTTGTGCCAAAAGTCAGAAATGGATACTGGTAACACCAGAGTCTCTGTGTAGCCACAATCCATCACGAGAGCAGATTGAACGCCCAGAGTCATAACAGACATCAGGTGACTCGGAGCAAACAGCACTGACGGAACCTACAACAGATACGCACACACACACAGATCAGCCACAACATTAAAACCACCTGCCTAATATTGTGTAGGTCCCCCTCGTACTGCCAAAACAGTGCCAACCCGCATCTCAGAGTAGCATTCAGACATTAGGGGTGGCTGTGGATCAGGTGGTAGAGCGGGTCAGCTGCTAATCGGAGGGTTGGCGGTTCGCTTCCCGGCCCACACGACTCGAAGTGTCCATGGGTTGCTCCCAAGTTGCTACCAATGGCAGGCTAGCTCAATGGCAGCTCTGCCGCCATTGGTGTATGTGTGTGTGTGTGTGTGTTTGTGTGTGTGTGTGTGTATGAGTGTGTGTATGTATGTGTGTGTGTGTGTATGTGTGTGACCAATTAAAAGTGCAGACCATTTACCACATGACACCTAGGGGACCTACACAATATTAGGCAGGTGGTTTTAATGTTTTGGCTGATCGGTGTATAAACAGACATGTTTGTAAGAGACACTCAGTTTAAACATAATCACAGAAGGCTTGAAGTTTCACCTCGAAATGTTTAAAGAAGACTTTGGAGAGCGTTTCTCTAAAGTGCGATGGACACAGGATGGATTCAATGATCACCACACGACGATCACGAGGATTCACAAGCAAATGCCTGAAAGGAGAAAACAGCATCATGAGTTCAGACGCAATCATGCGCCATTTAAATGCAGGTCTGACCACTAAAATAGATATCACTAACCTTTTAAGCTTGTATATTTTATTATTAAAATATATTAACAACTACAGTCTTGACTAACACAAATCAGAAGTGTTCAGTTTTTATAATTTATAAAAACATTTGCACTGTACATATTATTACAATCAGTAAAAACATTAAACTGATCAAATATTCATGTGTCATATGTTGTTGGAAAGTTCTCAAAGAGTAAAATACAACCAGCTGATTTGTTTTACTCACAGATAAAAATATAGTGAGTAACAGCTAAATATATGTCTTTAACAATTATGCTGGTATTGCTTATATGCCACGTTTTTGCTTATAACTTTACGAAAAATTAACGGAACATAAAATATAATTTTGCCATTACATAGAGGAGGTGATTATCTTTAAAACAAGCCCACACATAACATAATCGTAAACATAGATCATTAGATAATCCATAAAGCACAATGTGCACACAGATCGTAATGTGCTATCTGGCTAAATACACGTTAGCTTTCCTGGATCAGATGACTTCATTGGAAAGTATGTAATATGTTGTCCAGCCTCATGGGACACTAAACCAATCGTATTATGATTCAGATCGCTGGAAGCAGAGGTGGAAGTCCTCCAAATATGGGCAGAGAGGATTGTTCACTGTAATTACATATGGCCACCAGGAGATGGCGCCAAATACATGACACAGACTCAATGATGACTCAAATGACACAGAATGAAACTCATTCTGTGAAATCTCATGACTAAAATCATGTCTGCATGCTATGCAAACCTTTAGTCATTGTTGTGTTTGCATGTGTAATTAGTTCTTATGTACAATTATTATCTTTTATTTGTTTGGAGATGTTTTTGGACACGATGATCAATTATATTTGTAATGCTGTAAGCCTTTAATTTTAGGTATGCCACTGAAACAGGAAATCTTTAAAAAATGGTTAAAACATGTAGTATGTCTCCTGCCTGAAGTATAGCAGATGAATGAACTCCTTCAGAATGGTGTACAACTCCTCTGTGTTGATGTTGTACTGGACGACTCGGACAGCCTGCAAATGACACAAATGTATTTAACTCAGAAGCACTTCCCTGAAAGACACACTTGAGGAAAAAAAGCCAAATCTCATTTGAGATGAAGCATATTCCGTTACTTTAAGTGTGTACAAACTACACATGAACTGATCACAACATTACATTAATAATTATTACATTATTATTAAACAATAATTACATTATTATTTTAAAGATTTACACACTTTTCCACGCAGTCCTGTTTAAACCAAATGTTCAATAAAGATATGGCAATGTAAAATTCTTTGCTAAGCATGATCATCTTTATTATTAATTCGGAAGTGATAGAACCACAACATATTCACAATCATGTTCGCATACAATTTTGCTCCAGACTCACCTCCTGAGATCCAGGGTGTTTAATCTCACTGGGAATGACGAACCTCGGCCCCGTCTCTCCAGCAAAACCACATCTACACATCACAAACACAGGAAAACAAAACAAAACCTTTCACATGCACGCCATCAACCTTCTGTACCAAAGAAATAACCAGCGTGACAAAGAATCAACACATCACATGACGCTCTTAATATTCATCACATGCTTACAGGATTCCTTTAAATGTGTATATACTGTACATTCACGAAATGACAATGCATATATAAAATATTTATTTGAGCACATAGTTTTGTAATGTAACGACCAACCTAGGGGTACTTGGGATGCAACAAAAATAATTCGATTGTCAGTTTTCTGAGAATAACAAACAAAAGTGACTCCAGTCAGGTCTCCTTAGCAACCAAATTGTCCCGGTTGCTAGGGAGGGTAGAGTCACATGGGGTAACCAAATTGGCCCGGTTGCTAGGGAGGGTAGAGTCACATGGGGTAACCAAATTGGCCCGGTTGCTAGGGAGGGTAGAGTCACATGGAGTAACCAAATTGTCCCGGTTGCTAGGGAGGGTAGAGTCACATGGGGTAACCAAATTGGCCCGGTTGCTAGGGAGGGTAGAGTCACATGGGGTAACCTCCTCGTGGTTGCTATAATGTGGTTCTCGCTCTCGGTGGGGCGTGTGGTGAGTTGTGTGTGGATGCCGCGGAGAATAGCGTGAAGCCTCCACACACGCTACGTCTCCACGATAACGTGCTCAACAAGTCACGTGATAAGATGCGCGGATTGACGGTCTCAGATGCGGAGACAACTGAGATTCGTCCTTCACCACCCGGATTGATGCTAGTCACTACGCCACCACGAGGACTTGGAGCGCATTAGGAATGTTGGCCGTTCCAACATTGGGGAGAAAAATAAATAAAAAATAGTTATCAACTACAAATGACTAAAATTGTAATCTGATTACTTTAATGACTAATTCATTGTAAAAGTAATTACATTACTAATTACCATTACGTTCCTTTCTAATAAAGTTTTCAGATAGTTTTGTGTTTTTCCACTCAGTAAATTTGCAATAATGTCTATAATTTCTCCGTGTTTATTGCGGCACAGAAACACAAACAGATGCATATCTGAAATGTATTCTAAACAAATAACATTATTTTTAAACAATGTGTAACCCAAGTTATGTACTTACAAGTACTTAATTGCAAGTCAGTAACTGTAATTACAGTAACTAATTACTTTTAAATCTAATTACACCCAACACGGACCATGGCACATTTTGCTTAGTAAAACATAATTGCAATTGTTTATTCAACACTTATGCACGTGTTATATATTGTATCATGACAATATAACCCATTTATATATAAGCGTCTTTTATGTATATTATTAACAGTCACTTACTTTGTGTACGCCGCTCCTAAATCAATGACCACTGCTGTCTTCTCTCCTCCACTGCCCAAGCCTTCAAACAAGGGCATTTTAATGACTATAAATGAATACAAATATCAGAAATAGAGATTGTACAATGACAACAACATCACAGGCGAGCAGGGCGGGGTCCTTCCTTCAAAATGACTGTCCTGCATTTGCCTGAATAAAAATAACTTCAGCGACGGTAAATAATATCAAAATCCCTTTAATCATTTTCAAATATGACCAAAAACGTATATATGATAAATACAAATACGCTTAATGTTGTAGATTTTACGTGTGGAGAAATTATAATTTGTATGTATTGTATGAAATAGTACGTGCAATGGAATGGGCGTGGGCCTTCTGCGGTAATGTGTGTAGCTTGTGCTGATCTGAGATCAGATTTTACACGGTACTCCCGTTTAACCACACGGGATTTGCGTGCGTGAAGCTGAACCCAGATCAGCACTTAGAGCTGAATGCGCCTGTACAAAGATAATAACATAAAAATATCACTAAAACCTTTAAAGACTTTTAGATGTATGTAAATATAAAAGTAGCCATGATATTGGGCGTATGTGGCGACTGATGTTTTGCATCTGCAGACAGACGCGCAGTCGACTGCGCATACAACAGAGACTGCGCGTCTGCGTGTCTGCAGATGAGCGCTGGAGGAAACTTCAGCTGACACAAGCAGACAGAGAAAGACACTGAAATCTTAAAATGCATTTTAAGCAGAGCGGCTACGGATTATTGATTATTGTGACATCGCATTAGAAATGAGATCAGCACAACATTCATGCACCGCAGGTAAAGGTGATACATTCATATACAATGTGCATGCGTGTCATTAGTGTGAATGTGCCATTATGCTTGTCAAGTAGATACATATTAAAGTTGTCCATATGATGTATCGGGATTTTGCATGTTGTTTTGCACATGACTCCACAATCTTGCCATGCTGCGTATGAATGCATTGCGTTGTCAAATAAAATATTTTATTATGCAGCAAATTGCAATTGTGTCATATGATTCAGATACTAGGACCGTGTTAATTCAATCACATTATTGTATGAAAACCTATTATTGTAAAATATAGTAGGGCGCATTGTCTTGGAGCTGTGCTATATTTAGGCATTGGAAGAGAATTGCAGTGGTTTGTTGTGTCAGGTTACCACTGCAGATTTATGTGACTGTATTAAAAGAGAGAGACTAGTTTACTAAATGAGAGGCTAAAATAACCAAACAAAAAATATAAGATGTGCATAGAATAATCCTTATAAATATAAATGCACTAATTATAGAGATTGATTGATATTGTGTGTTAGTGTTTATTCTTGTGTCCGATAAGCAATTTGTGAAACCAATTTTTAATTTCTTAATTCTTAATTAATCTGACACACCTATTAACGAAACATAATGTACACAATACAGCAATTAAAGTTTTAAATATTTAATAATAATTTAGCATCTCACCTAAGCATAATTGGCCTTTATATGAAAAACAAAACAAAACAACACATTAAAAAAAATTAAGAAATGTTCTTACATTTGGAAGTTAAAGCTCAATAAACAGCATTTGTGGCAAAATATTGATTTACACTCAAACATATTTTCAGCTCACCCCTCGTTTATTCAAATAAAATAAATAACAATTTACCATTTACAATAATGTGTGTTCCAGTGACACACTTCCAATGCAAGTCAATGGGGTTTAATCTGTAAACATTATACTTTTGAAACAGTATTTTAAACACATAAACAATATGTGTGTTAAAACATGATTTTACTGTCATTAAATCACTTATTAATCACATCTGTGGAGAGATATATCCAATTTTACAACTTCGTTGCCATGACGACGCAACACCGGTAAACCCTATAAGCAAATTTTTCACACTAAAATCATGTTTATATCTTGTGGCTGTACTTTTTTTTAACAAAAGCAGCTTCATTAGTATTGAACCTGGCACATTCCTTTAAAATATTAATAATTAAAAACAAAGCGGGTCAAGTGTTATCGTTGTAAAGAAAACTTTTAAAGATTTTTAATCATCTCTAAACATCTCCAAACAAATAAAAGATAATAATTGTACATAAGAACTAATTACACATGCAAACACAACAATGACTAAAGGTTTGCATAGCATGCAGACATGATTTTAGTCATGAGATTTCACAGACTGAGTTTCATTCTGTGTCATTTGAGTCATCATTGAGTCTGTGTCATGTATTTGGCGCCATCTCCTGGTGGTCATATGTAACATTGTGCTCACATTGTAAAAAATGTGTTTTTTTTTTAATCCATAAATTATGCTGCAGCACACGCCTCTCCCTGCTTCTACAGGAAGTGAGCTTTGGCGCTTTGGATCTGGCCGGCTTTACTTCCAGTCTTCTTCAAACTTTATGCCCGAGTGACGGATACACCATGTCAAACGGTGCCACTCTCCAAGGTCTCTTGTTTGCTGCGGTCTCTCTTTCAAGCTGGGCAGCGCCACTAGAGAGCATCGTCCCATTGGATGGCACGTGCTGTGAAGGACGACGGCACAGAACGCTTGCGAACCAAAGAGAAGATAAGGGGACAGCATGGCCTCTAACGGGAGCTCCTCTACAGAAGGACAACAGAAAATGGGAACCAGTTACTTCCTCATCTTCATCATCTCATCTCCCATCGTTGGTGTCAGGCTCAAGCCATGGTTCATTCGGCCTTTCCCCAACCGCTGCCAACATATCTCTAACCATTACCAGTGTAGACACATTCAGACAGTCCAACACTGGCATGCATACAGATGTGATCTCCTCCAAACTGCCACAGTCACCTTCTCCAGATGGTCTCGGAAGCGTTGAGGAGGAAGCAGTTGTAAACAGCAGTGCTCGAGAAGGGTTGGGCAGAGCGACAGTGGTTGGAAACGAGGACAGACAGTCCGGGGTGGGTGAGCGAGCGGTCTGGTCTAACGCTCGATATCAGAAGCACTCAGTAGATGAGCAGCAGAGCTCAACCATTCCGGCCTCCAGACAATCGGTTGTGGATCAGTTGCTGGGGACTACAGATGGGGTGTCTCTCCTACAGGCTTCGACAGCCTCTTCTACGGTTGGCCTAGAGAGAGACGAGCCCCTTAGATTAATCTCAGAGGATGTTGAAGCCTTTAACGGGTCGTCTGGATTTACAGAAGGAAAGATTGGGAACATCCAGCCAGGAGGGTCACCACTAACAAGAACTCCCCTACAGAAGGACGACAGAAGACTGGAAGCAGATACGATCACCGGAACTCCGTCAGACTCAACCGATGGTCCATTCAGGTTCTCTCCACTGACCACTAACCCAACCACACCCCAAACCTCTTTAACCATCACCAGTGGAGACGCACAGGGTGGGTTAGACCTCCAGGATAACACGCCTGTGTCTGGACTCCGTCAGCTGGATCTGACCTTTAACTCCAGATTGGTGGATCCTTCTGATACCTGGACAGAGCCAGTTCACCTGCTGGGAGGTGAGTGACGTACACGACTGCTTTAAATGACACGTACTTCAATGCAAAGAATCCAAATGGACATTTCATTGCTTAGAGGTTGATCGTTCATGCTTCCTTGAGTTCTCGGATAATGTAAGAATAAGCAGATTTTTGGTAGTTATTAACGTTTCAGAAGAAACATCTGAGCAGCTGGAGACTACAACAAAAGTCTCCAATTGCTCTTCGTTTAATTTCATGGTCCAAACGATTGATGGTTTGACCTTCCTCCGGGAATGAATAGCCTACTTACATTTAACTTAGGGGGCTTCCGTTGGAAAACAGGTGGCTATACTAAAACCTTTCCTATTTTATAATTCGCTTGCATCTGTTGAACATGAGAGCAGCAGAGAGTGGCGGAGACAGATTTCACCCGCTCCACTTTGAACCCCAGCGGGCTCTTACAGCAGCCTAATTACTTTCTATTTTGAGTCGCACTTGAGAAATTCAACTGACTGCTAAAAGAGACCGTCACGTGTTCTGCTGTTTGATACAGAAGCTTTTATTCATGATTTATTCTTGACAGCTCTGTGTTGTTACTTACTGTAATGTTCTCGTCTCATGATGTTTCCAAATTGATGTAAAAGAAAGTTCATGTTTGTGACATTAAACCAAATAGCTAGTGTGTTATGTGTGTGTGTGTGTGTGTTTGTGTGTGTATGAGTGTGTGTGTGTGTTTGTGACATTGCTATCTGAACTTGTTATTGAACTTGTAAAGTTAAATCCAATTCAAACTCTTTATGAACAAAAATCACCAGAAGTTGAAATATTAGATATCATTTTACACAGACAAGATTACTGAACAGTTTTATCACACTTTACTATACTATACTACATATACCATAATATATATACTATACTACATATACTATATATATACCATACTATACTACACTACATATACTATATATACTATACCATACTACACTATCTATACTATATATATACTATACTATACATACTATACTTTACTACACTACATATACTATACCATACTACACTATCTATACTATACTATATATATACACTATACTTTATATTCTATACTATATATACTATACTATATATACACACTATACTTTACTATACTACATATACTATATATACTATATCATACTACACTATGTATATTACACTATCTATACTATAATTTACTATATATTCTATACTATATATACTATACTATATATAAAATACTATATATACACTATACTATACATACTATATATACACTATACTACATATACTATACTTTACTATATATACACTATACTACACTACATATACTATACCATACTACACTATCTATACTATATATATACACTATACTTTATATTCTATACTATATATATACACTATACTATATATACACACACTATACTACATATACTATACTATGTATATTACACTATCTATACTATAATTTACTATATATATACACTATACTATATATACTATACTATATATATACACTATACTATACATACTATAATTTACTATATATACTATATATTCTATACTATATATACTATACTTTACTATACTATATCTACTATACTATCTACACTATACCATACTATACTATATATATACACTATACTATACATACTATAATTTACTATATATTCTATACTATATATACTATACTTTACTATACTATATATACACTATACTATCTATACTATATCTACTATACTATCTACACTATACCATACTATATATATACACTATACCATACTATACTATATATATACACTATACCATACTATACTATACTATATATACTATACTATACTATATATACACTATACCATGCTATACTATATATACACACTATACTATACACACACACACACACACACACTATACCATACTATACTATATATACTATACCATACTATGCTATCTATACTATACTATATATACACTATACTATACTTTATTATATACACACACTATACCATAATATACTATCTATACTATACTATACATACACTATACTATACTATATATACTATATTTATACTATACTATGGAAACAGCACGTGTTTTAACATTTATTCTAGTGCAATGTTTAGTCCCATAGACTTCCATTGTAAGTACACTACTGTAAATGTAACATTTCCTGTTTTACTTCCTTTTTCAGAGGAAGTTAGTGCTCTTTCCACAGTTCTGGAGGTAGGCACAGATGCGACCATGTCCTCTGAAGATCTGCCATTGATATTTGAGCCATTTGAGGATGTCACCGTGCCGGTGTCTGAACCGTCTGTCACCATGGTACCAACAGCTGTATCTATGGGAGATGCAGAACTTGAGCAAATGGTGTCCATGGATACGGACCACACCCCCTCTGATGTCACTCTCTCTGAAGCTCAGGATTGGCCGTCATCATGGCAGATGTCTGGAGTTCAGAAGTCTGATGCCATCAGTGAGTAAAAAATGCAGATTAACACTCCGGTCATGTAGTATCCAACGTGTGCTATTTCTTTCCCTACGCATTTTTCTCCTTATGTGATGTCACTGCGCTTATATAAACAAAGTTGTGCTGGTGTGCGTCCCAGATTCGAATGGGTGAAGAATAAGATTTACAGTGCATGCAGTCTTAATTTCTGGTCTGTTTCACACAATGCTGTAGTATGGCTTTAGAAGACTTAAAATATAGCACACTAATTATACGGGCGACGTTTCTCCTGGTTTTATGTGCTTTTGAAACTTTACAGTTACAGTGTTTCACGACTGATAAACGTCATACTGGTTTGGAGGGAAGTTTGAGTAAATGACAGAAATTGTATTTTTGCATGAGCTATTATATATTCGCATTGCTCCTGTAAACATCATCACTTTTTATTCTATTTGTGGATGTTTAATAAGTATAACTTTTCATTTCTCACGTCAGCTTTTCAGCAAAACAGTTGCAAATGTAGATTATTTTTCATTAATAAATATAACGTTTTCCATGAAGCTGAAAGAAAATACAGTTCATATTTTAAAAAGCTTTACAAAAGTTTTTCCAGTTTCAAATGGGAGGCATGAAAAACTAAACTAAACCGAGAACTGCTGCATTATTTCTTATATTAGTTTTATTATTAATATTATGAAAATATGTTTAACTAGAAAAGGAGCACTTGTATGGTCTGATGTTTCACAAAACCTTGTCTGAAAAGTTTTAAATAGTTTTCAGTATTTCAATAGATAAAAAACAGATTAACTGCTTGATGTTTGATAGAGACAGACAGACAGATAGATAGATAGACAGTTGACTGACAGACAGACAGACAGATAGACAGTTGACTGACAGACAGACAGATAGATAGACAGACAGTTGACTGACAGACAGACAGATAGATAAAGACAGTTGACTGATAGATGGACAGACAGACAGACAGTTGACTGACAGACAGACAGACAGTTGACTGACAGACAGACAGACAGACAGATGTCTGATAGATGGACAGACAGACAGACAGACACAGACAGACAGACATACAAATAGATAGATAGACAGACAGACAGATAGATGACTGATAGATGGACAGACAAATAGAAAGACAGATAGACAGACAGACAGACAAGACAGACAGCTAGACAGACAGACATATAGATAGACAGAAAGACAGACAAGACAGACAGACAGACAGAAAAACTGACAGAGAGACAAACAGATAGATAGATAGATAGACAGACAGATGACTGATAGATGGACAGACAAATAGAAAGACAGATAGACAGACATACAAATAGACAGACAGACAGACAGACAGATGACTGATAGATGGACAGACAAATAGAAAGACAGATAGACAGACAGACAGACAAGACAAGACAGACAGACAGACATATAGATAGACAGACAGAAAGACAGACAAGACAGACAGACAGACAGAAAAACTGACAGAGAGACAAACAGATAGATAGATAGATAGACAGACAGATGACTGATAGATGGACAGACAAATAGAAAGACAGATAGACAGACATACAAATAGACAGACAGACAGACAGACAGATGACTGATAGATGGACAGACAAATAGAAAGACAGATAGACAGACAGACAGACAAGACAGACAGATAGACAGACAGACATATAGATAGACAGACAGAAAGACAGACAAGACAGACAGACAGACAGAAAAACTGACAGAGAGACAAACAGATAGATAGATAGATAGACAGACAGATGACTGATAGATGGACAGACAAATAGAAAGACAGATAGACAGATAGCCCTCTGTCTGAAACGCTCGGTTTTGGCCTAAGCGCCTCCTTAAATCTTCAGCGTGAACGCCCTCTGTTATGATTGGCTAACATCATGCAGCCCCTCGAATTCAGCAAACTCAATGAAACATGAGAATGAACAATATTATAAAACTACATTTCAGGGTTTACACTTAATGCACATCCAACATATTAGCATTAGCATACATTAAACTGATCATCTCAAGCAGAACTGTTAACTGTTAACAGACATGACATTTGAAATATTCATGAATTCAACCGTTTACTCACTTATGCGATTGGATCCAAGTGTTTTTATCTGCCCCATTCTTCAATGAGAGTCCATTTGAAAAGCTTGAAGGGTTTTAGGACTGGTTCACAAACAATCCACGCTGATGTGAGCCGAACCGCACATACATAGTCCAAAGCGCGGTGAATAGACACGCACATACTGTACAGTATCACATTGCCGGAAATGCACCAAAATGGTCAAAGATGTCCATCTAGTGCATGTTTTCATACACAACAATTAAAAATAGCGCTAATGGGCGCAATGAAATGTGACAGCAAGATGCAGCTCAGCTGAATGAAACAGAGTCTCCTTTTCAGAGCTGTAACTTGACACTGCATCTTATAAAAGTGGCAAAAGATATATCCCAATGGGCAAAGACGTCTGTCTAGAGCATGAAAATGTCCAAAAATAATCCAAAATAGTCCAGATGGTCCCCTTTGGTGTTCAGGAATAGTGGGGCCACACAAGGCCTGTCTGTCCTGCTCTCTCTCTGTGTGTTTACATACCGTAGCACCAGTGGGCGGGGCCAAGCTGGGCGGGGTGATGATGTAAAGTAGGTGTTGATGTTTTAGAGCTGTAGAGGCGGTCATGAATTAATGCGCCCATAGTTGCGTAAGGAAGTCGTGGAAGTTGAGAACGAGGCGTTTTTTGCAGTTTGGTTTCAATAAATGCTTTTATTGCATTGGAGATTCAGTTTTTGAGTTTTTATAGTAGAAAGACCTCTTATATGTCAAAATAGCGAGCAAGCTTTGATTCCTCATGACCCCTTTAAAGTAACCTGTGCAATAACAGTATGTTGACGTGTTCAAACCAACAGAATGAAACTATTTAAAACGAGGTCGACTGATTTTTCAAAATGTGTTCTGATTGGTCCTGCAGGTGATGACATCACACAGACTTCTGTTACCCAGCAACCTCTGATGGGCGCTGTTCAGATACCAGCATTAAAACCAAAGACAGACACAGAAGATGTTGAATCTAGAGGTTTGTTTATGCGTGTTAAACAGCACTAACACTCATCACTATAACACTGTATACAGAATAAACCTTTCTGTCTTATAGAGGAGCCTGATGAAGATGAGGTAGATGAGGAGACTAATTCTGATGAAGAGGAGGAGGAGAGCGAAGAGGACCTGACGGAAACCACCATCTCACCCCCCACACGCGCCCCCTACAGTCTGATACCCCCTCCTCCAGTCTGGGTGCAGCGGAACCAGGGATTGGGTGAAAATTATTATATTTATATATATATATATATATATATATATATATATATATATATATATAATTATTATTTATTTATTTATTTTTATAAAGTATAACCTCCTGAGACCCGAGCTTGACGGCTGAGTGCATTTTCCATTTCCCTTTTTGATTTGTAGCTAATAGCACCTAATAAACATGCAAAAAAAATTATAATAATAATTCTAGAGCTAATAGTAGCTAATAGTATGAGGACATACGTTTTAAAAATATATGTCCTCATATGTGGACAGCGGGACTAAGTTGTGAAATTTTAAATAACACCAGATTTATTATGTTTCAGGACTGTTGATTATTCATGTTTTTGGATGTTACAGACATCACATCAGAAATTAGCATAATTAATTCAGATTCAAAGAAAATTTTCCAGCTTTTGGATGAACCCATTTATTCTCAATGTGTTAATGTACAGTAAATATAGGAATGCATATATTAATGTTAATGAGTTGAACTGTATTACACAGTGATACAAAATATAACAACAATTATATAAAAATGAAGCAAAACGACCCAGAGTTTAAAGTTATTCAAAATAACATCTTATTTTCTACTTTTGAGGAAATATGGTGCCAGTGTACACGTATGTGGACATCATGTTTATCAGTGTGCTGACACGTGAAAAATGAATTAAATTAAAGCGGCATATCAAACGAAACTAGAGACTCTCCTCGTTACAACCAAACAGATTTCGATTAAAAAACGTGAAACTAATTGTTAACAGAGACACTTTTGTTGGCACTGCGCCTGTAGAAGTGCTTCACGGAAATCAACGTCATGTTGTTGTCATGTGACTCGGTGCAGCAGAAGTTTAACCCTTAAATGACCGTCTAGAGTCTTGTGAACATTATTCAGTCAGTTTTTATTCATTTAAATGATGCGTTGCATATAACAAAGCTAAAATACAACGTCCACGCAAGCCTAATGTCACACAAGCATAATGAGGGATAGTTCAAATGTTGTTCTAAACCTGCATGACTTTCTTTTTCTGCGCAACACAAATGAAGATGTTTAGCAGAATGTTCAGCTGTTCAGCTGCTCTTTTCCATACAGTGAACAGATATTTGAATGTACACACAAACATGATATTGGAAAGCTGCCGTGGAGTGTTTTCGGCACAAATAACGCTTTACTTCTCTTTTAATTTGTTGATAGTGCGGAGCTGGGTCGAACTTATAAGAGAAAAGGTAAGATTCTTTAAAACATTCGTTACGTTCAACCGGTCAATATCTCACAAGTCACCTTTAAATGTCATGCGGTGTCACTCTCTTCTCCAGGCCGGTTATGTGTCTGGTATGTTGGCACCGGTTGGCATCGGAATAGCTGGTGCTCTTCTGCTGGTTGGTGCGCTGTACAGTATCAGAGTGATTCATCGCAAACGGAGGGACAATTTTAAACATCAGAGGAGGAAGGTAAGACATTCTTATTAGTATGAATGTAAGTTACAATGTTTTCGTACCAGTGAATAAAGCTGTCTGGTACATTCATCTTTTCTGTGTAACTGAAATGAATCGTGTGATCATGTTTATACATTTCAGCCACCCAGAGAAGTTCGGAGCGGACCCGACAATACAATGCTGCTGGCCGACAGCTCAGAGGACGAATTCTGATGAAGACACACAAACATTTAGAAACCGTTTGTGCTTCAGTCCGGATTGTTGTTTCACCGCTTGCCACACTAATAGTGCTGAAACACAGGATTACAGTAAACACATTTATAAAGGGATTTTTCTTTTAGAATCGCCTCTTTTGAGAAACGTTACGTACATTGAACATTTCAACGGCAAAACTGCTCTTAATAATTAATCAATGGTTTAAAATGTTCAAAAATATACATACTTGACTGTCGTGTAACTCCTGTTTTAATAGCACATTAATCAATCATGCCAAGATACTCAGCCTGCTTCGGTGTCATATGTGAAACTATTAAACACCAGGTATGTTATCATTTCATTTAGCTCAGTGGTTCTCAAACGATGTACGTAAACAATAAAAAAAATGTTTGCAAATACATTTTAGATTTAGTATGAAATGTGCTGTAGCTCAAAATGTTTTATAATGTTGCAAAGCTGGAAAAAATAATACATGCATATATATATATATATATATATATATATATATATATATATATATATATATATATATATTGTTTATTTCAGCTTTGCAACATTATAAAACATTTAAATATTTGTTAAAACACTTTGAGCTACAGCACATTTCATACTAAATGTAAAATGCACCACTGAAACTTCTTTTAAATGGTGTCCTGAAATGGGGAAAATTAAATCCTTCTCTACATTCACAAATCATCATGAAATGTTTATGTATATACAGTATATAGTTTGTTTTCACTGTAAATATATGATTGGTACAATGTTTCATTTTGTAACGACAATCCGACAATGTGCAGTTCAATATGAACTCGTTACGTGTGCCTCTGTAACGTCAATCCTTTTTATTTCATTTCTAAATAATCGTTAATAGATAATAATGAATCATAAATTCACTGCAGGCTTGTGATGGTATTTTTAATTCATTGCATTTTAAAAAATATTTTTGTCAAAGTTGTGAAATAGATCCTTACTGTAAAGGGTGTTCAGGATCCTGCACAGAAAAACATGAAAATATGAAATAATTTACAGGACATGACTGTAAATAAAACAAAAGCTAAATAGCAAATCGTGTATTTTAGAGTTTTTCTTTCTGCGTAACATCATTTATCATTTTGGGACATTTTATGGTTAAACGAATTGTCGATGCAAACACTGGACATGCAAAGTCTCAAATGGACACCATTTCTTATTCTGTGCATTATTTATATTAAATCAATCACAGTTATCGTGATGTCGAGTAAGTCTGCCTGGGGAAATTTAGTCTATAACAGGTTTAGAAACAGATCCATATTTAACCCTTTTAGAAAGTTTTTAGAAATATTGTCTTGTTTACAGGCTAGTGTTTAGCCTCCTAACAATGAGGCTAACGGCTACAGCCTCTAGCGTCAGTCGCTAGTGCACCTCTTGAGGTCAGGACAGTGAGGTTAATACACATTGCACATCTATCCATCAGCTGACCACCATTACACTCGCCCCATAAACCTCACTCCTATCCGGGTCACGGCACCATTGTGATGCCGGCATCAACAGTGTGGGAGGCGGGTATGCTAACAAGGAGGCTAAAGGCTACAGCCTCTCATTGAGGAGCATTTTAACAACAATGAATCAACAAGTGTGACAACAGCCCTATGTCCAACATTGACACTGCGTTCCCTGATGTCCTCAACCAGTTCTTTGCATGCTTTGATGGCGAAAACAACATGGCTTACCGTCCCTACCTGTTTTAAATGATCTACCATCAATCCCAGTGCCACAGAAATCAACAGCATAATGTCTGAATGACTACAGGCCAATTGCTTTAACCCACATTATCATGAAGTGCTTCGAATTACCCTTCTTCATAGGCCGCCACCCTCCCCATCTCCAAGCACCACTCCTGAAATTGGGGCGCTCCAGCCAACCTCCATCCCCTTAAAAGTATCTGTATGGCGATCATGACACTGGTTAGGACCAACTCTTTATGTGTCTATTCTCAATATCGATGACCACCCCGTCGCCCAAAATACAGAGGTTACTTAGTGGAAAAGAGGTTATTTAGACTAGTGTCAGAAATGCACTTTTCTATTAACAGGCAACATTTGCCCCCCGGAGTTGTTTTTAGGAGCATTTTTCACCACTATGAGGGAATTGTTGGTGCGTAATTTGTTCTAATCAGACAAAAAATGTCAATATGACATCATTGTGTTACATCAAATATATAAAATCAGTCAATTCCTCAAAAAAAAAACATGAATAATCAGATAAGCGGTTCCCTAAATATGTAAATAAACACGATAAGATTCGCGGATTGACGGTCTCAGACATGGAGGCAACTGAGATTCGTCCTCCGCCACCCGGATTGAGGCGGGTCTCTACACCAACACCGAGACTTACGGCGCATTGGGAATTGAGAGATTTTTGTAACGTTCTCAATCATAAACGTCTCAAAGACATCTGCTGAATGTCTTATTGACATCCGAAAGGAAACGTTATCTAGACGTATTGCAGATGAGCAAACAACCTTAAAAATACTTCCTCCACATGTAAACACATCAAATAGATGTCTGGGAGATGTGCTACATGTGTAACCGGTCCTGCTTGAGCCGCTTTCGAGCGGGATTCGAACCGGAGTCTCCGAGGCGGCGGCGTAAGACTACAGATCCTAGCGTCAGTCAGAGGTCACACTGCACAACTACCTACCAACTGAACATGAGTTCTGGAAGATGGGATGTGACCTAGGAGCTTTTGATAGCTTTATACAGCGCATGTCATTAAAGAGATGGTAATAAGTCCATCAAGTAACTAAACCTCGTTTTCATTCCCATCAGAAATCAAAGATGGCTCCACTGGTTTATTTGTAGAATTGTTTTTTCCAGATTAAGTCATTTAGAGTCCGTACTCACCAACAGCGATTTCTAACCAATTAAATATTTTAGATAATCCATCCTGAAAAATGTATTCGTCCATGACTTTTAAGATTTCACTATTTTCCATTATTATTTTTTTCCAGGCCTGGAAATTCCCATTTTAAAACTGATATTTCCAGGTTTGAGCCAAAAAGAAAAACCCAAATTTTACAGCCTCTAAGAGCTTTTAAGAGTATAAACGACATACATGTTTTAGCATCCATCCAACAGTTGACAGAAAGGTAAAGTGATGAGGTAACGGTCGTCATGACAACAGTGCCCTCTATTGGTCAACCATTACAATGACCCACCAGTCTCAGTGAATTGAAATGTACACTTTATATGCATGTTGCATAATTAAAATGAAATCACTTTGCATGTATATTGAAAAGATACATTTTATTTATCTTATGATTTGTGATTGTCTGTGCACCCTGGGTTTAAACATCAGGTCATGATTCTTGTCGGAGATAGATGTTTTATTAAATGGGTCAAACACAAGGTGCAATATCTTCACATCTCATTCAAACGGAACGCAAGCAATTGACAACCGATCAATCACATTTCCATTATCAACAAGCAGGTCCGCCGCTGGCCAAATTGATGCCCTATGCAGAGTTCCAGGTGGACGGTCATCGGTGTTCCTCAACTGCTTTCGGGTCCTCAAATAACGTATAACGTGCGAGTAAGGGCAGCTGGTGAACCTTCTGGTGTCCTCCTAGGGTAAGCTGGTGCCCCTTAGGGAGTTGGTGCCCTACGCAGACTGCATAGTCTGCTTATAGGGAGCGGCGGTACTGTCAACAAGAGTTTTTCAGAGATTCATACCATCCAGTGTTGGGACTTTTCATCCAGAACAAAAGTCCTATAAAGCATTTACAGTCCCTCAGCATGAACACAACGGTCTGTAGTTTCCAAGGTCTAGTCAAGATCACTGAAAAACTCATTTCAAAACATTTCAAAGCAGACACAATATACTGAACCACTAGCGAAAAGTTGTGCCTCTTGGATTTGCACTGGACATGCCCATTCCCGTTGGCCTCTGAGAGAGAAAAACCCTGTCGACGGAGACTTGGAGACTAGCGATGGACCGATATATTAGCCAGGGCGATTATCATCATGTCAGCCAATAAAGAGTTGACGGCTAACAGTAGTCAGTCATTCCACTTAGTTACAAAATCTATTGGCAACATTTTCGATTAAATATTGGGTCAAGTTCGTTCAGTGTTTTTCGGTATTGCCCCCTAGCAATGCCATATCGGTCGACCGTTAGTGAACTCAAATACAGGCACATGCACAATACGGTTCTAACCCTGCTAACAGTGGAAACAGACCCTGGAACATTTGTAAACTTTGACTAGTGTAAACCTGAGGTGACCCGATGCCAGTGCGCATGGGTCGAGAAAGGTCAAACACCCTTGGTGGGTCAAGAGTGGAAGTGGAACAGCATTGGAGGTTGTTCGGAAGACGTAAAAACTGTCTAAACACGAGAGTTGCTGCTACGAGACGCCACAAAAAGTCAATTTGAAGCATAGATTCTAATGTCTGTTTCTATATTAACACGCACAGACTGTTTTTCAATCTCAGAGAACTACTTGAGTCATGTTTTCACATTTGCATGTAGGGAGTCAACATGCTTAAAATGGCACAATCGAGCTCACGCTAAACCAAGCATTGCATCTGATAAAGTCAAAGGGAAACATTGTGTACTTTAGAAGAGGTGAGAAAATCATCCAAAACTGTGGTCATGATCGCTCTTTTCGTCAATAAAAAAATACGGTCTTAAACTGAGGTCTCTTCTAGAGCTTGTGAGGTAAAGTCGAGCTATTTTATGTCTAAACCCTGCAATGGAAAGCTTTGTCAAGTGCTTAGCTTATAATGCTCAGATGCACAGTGCAAGGGGTGCAGGCAATATTTGAGTTGGTGTCATTTTTGGCAACACTTTCTAGTAACTTTTAACAATAACTTGCCTTAACAAGCTCCACTAATTATATAATGCTTATCAGATCGTGTGCACTGATGAGCCAAAACATCATGACCCCTCACAGGTGAAGCGAATAACGATGATCATCTCCTATCAAGGCCACATGTCAAGGTCTGGGTAGATGGTGAGCCAACAATCAGTTCTCGTAGTCAATGTGTTGAATGCAGGAGAAATGGGCAGGAGTAAAGACCTGAGTGACTTTGACAAGGGCCAAATTGTTATGATCAGATGACTGGGTCATATCATGGGGTGTTCCCGGTCAGCGGTGGCGAGTACCTACCGACTGCTCCGAGGAGGGACAAAGCACAAACCGGCAACAGGGTTTGGGCACCCAAGATTCATCGATGTGTGAGGGCAACAAAGACTATCCCGTCTGGTCCGAACCGACAGAAGGTCTGTGGCACAAGTCACAAAGATTTGAATGATGGTTACGGGAGGAATGTGTCACAACAACACCCATGATGACCCCTGTCCACCGTCGGAAGCGCCTACAATGGGCACGCGAGTGTCTGAACTGGACCTTGGAGCAGTGGAAGGAGGACGCCTGGTCTGACGAGTCCAGTTTTCTTTTACATCACGTGGTCGGGAACCCTGGGTCCAGCCATTCATGTGGGCGTCAATTTGACACGTGCCACCTACCTAAATATAGTTGCAGACCAGGTACACCCCTTCATGGCAATGGTGTTCCCTGATGGCAGTGGTCTCTTTCAGCAGGATAATGCACCCTGCCACACTGCACACATTGTTCGGGAATGGTTTGAGGAACTTGAGTTCAAGGTGCTCCAAATTCCCCAGATCTCAATCTGATTGATCATCTGTGGGATGTGCTGGACCATCAAGTCCGATGGGGCGGATGTGGCTCATGTGAGAGCGGGTAGAGCGGGTCGGTCACTAATCGCAGGATTGGCGGTTCGATTCCCGGCCCACACGACTCCACATGCCGAAGTGTCATTGGGCAAGACACTGAACCCCAAGTTGCTCCCAATGGCAGGCTGGCACCTTGCATGGCAACTCTGCCGCCATTGGTGTATGAGTGTGTATGTGTGTGTGTGAGAATGGGACACAGTGTAAAGCACTTTGGTAACCTCTAAGGTTAAAAAGGTGCTATATAAGTGCAGACCATTTACCATCCACGGTGGCTCCACCTCGCATCTTACATGGCTTGACGGATCTGCTGCTAACGTCTTGGTGCCAGATACCACAGGACACCTTCAGGGGTCTTCTAGAGTTCATGCCTCGGCGGATCTGCGCTGTTTTGGCGGCACACAGGGGAGTAACAGCACATTAGGCAGGAGGTCATAATGTTTTGACTCGTCAGTGTATATTCAGTTAGTTCGTATCTTATATTTTCATATTTCAATGTACAAGAACTCCTGATCTGTTGAGCATTACATCATATTTATTATGTTATTGATCAAAGTTAGTATTAAGAGTTCGCCTTTTTAGTGAAACAATCAAAGATTTACAGGAGTGCAGTAAATTCAGCTAAAAATAAGAGAATTGTTGCAAATCAACAATAGCACCAGGGAGGTTTAAAACGGCAACTATGCGCTGGAATTGTACATTCATCATATTGGTCATTAGATCGAGTGCCTGTGGTCAGATGTTGTCTTGGTAGTTGGCACAGTGGGCATTCTGTCTTCAGTAAACTCTCCTGGAATCAAATCATATCGTATACTTAAAATAATATATTTATATATATATATATATATATATAATCTATATACTGCTATATGTGAAACACTCGTATAGAAAACAATCTGACCTTGGGTCAAAGTTTAGTAACACAGTCATGTAGAAAAATATGACATCTTGACGATTTCAAAACAACTACGGTATATATATTGCAGCTACAACTTGGACTGTCATTTATAAGCTAAAATAAATCAGAAGAATCCAAAAAATAAAAGGAAATCAATAATCACAAGCGCTAAATGACTCGTGACCTGGCAAAGCCCCTGACCAGGTTCAGCCATGTTTGAGCTGAGGTTAAGGGAAGTACATGGCTCGAACCGTTTGCATCTCTCCAGTTGATTCTACAGTGTTTATTGCTGAAAGGAAGTGTTCGTAAGGATTCTGTACTTTCTAATGTGTGTGCTGTGAGATTGGTACGGTCTCGGGTCATGTACTGAGAAAGCATTTGAAGTGGCCGTAGAGGGGGCGGAAAGGAGCCGGGAATCTCGGACTCATCTCGGACTCTAATACATGGGCCTACCATTTGGGGCAGTGGTGGCTCAGCGGTTAAGGCTCTGGGTTACTGACCAGAAGGTCGGGGGTTCAAGCCCCAGCACCACCCAGGTGCCACTGTTGGGCCCTTAAGCTGTATTCAAAACGAATGCTGCCTTCAAGTCCTTTGGAGTTCTGATGTCGTAATTATGGCGTGATGCGCAATTTCATATTCTTCTCTCTTTTTCGCTTCTTTTTAGCTTTAGTGCAACAAAACGAAGCACGAGTTGCTTAATTTGCTTTGTGTCTTTTGGCATTTTCACGCTGCCATTGAGAATGATGGGAAACTTAGATCGCCCGTGCATGCCTGTCGCCTCGTTAACTGTTAAAAATCACTATTAGGGCTTGGCATCAATACAGTTGATTCAAGTCTGATTTCGATTAGATTCTGATTAATTTGGGTACATTTCAGATATAATGTCCATTTTGTTTACACATTTTGTTTACATTGTAAAAATCTCAGCAAATGCTGTTTATTATACAGGGAGACTTCTAACTTGTGTTACATTACGACAATATTAAAGCTCAAGTGTGTAACTTGATCAATGTTAAATAGTTTCTCCTATCCCAGTTTAATATGCGGAGACATCTATAAGTGAGAAATTCGTAGGTTAAATTTCTCGAAAACTGTAAACACGGTGTCTCAGTTGTGCTTTGAAAATTGTTCAGTTTGTTTGGAGCGCCCCGCTTAGACCCCACCACAACAACTCTACTCAACCAATGGCGTGAGTTGGGGGCGGGACTATCTCTTTGTTTGACCAATGGCTGATGGGGGGCGTATTCAGAAGGCTGATTTGAATACAAAAAGTTAATTTCTGCAATTGTGATTGTTGGTGCAGAAATTACATACTTGGATAACAACTGGGCCGAAACTATTCAGGTCAATAGAGATGTTCAGCCATGATGTCAGTTTGTAGGCGAACCCAGAAGTCCAAGTCGCCAAGGGTTCCCTGTGGAACTTCCTATAGTTTTTATTTACCTATGTGAATTCTGAAGTCGTACTGAATTACATGGCGGCTTCAAAATTCATGTTTAAGGTATGACTGTAATTTATGTTGTGGACCAAAACGTCTACGTGTCAAGTGATGTTTACCTCAGACCTTATTTGACTCAAGTTCAAAAACCTATCCGGGTGCCATACATGTGCACACGTGTTGTAAATGCGACCAGTTCAACATGACTTGAAGGCAGCATAATTCCCCAATGTGAGCTACTTGTGCACGTGTATTCCAGCAATGGAAATAACGAAAAGTGTGCATGAACCGTCAGCGTAAGGTGTTACAGTTAGCAATATAGCCCCTTGAGAAACTCCAGCCCCCTTCATCCCCCTCCTTTGGCCACCTCATCAATCGATAGGACCCTGGAAGATGAGCCGCGTGTACCCAGGGCTGCCCGACAGCGGGGCAGAGCAGAAGGGGCATGTGGGTCGGAAGGCGTGGGTCCCGTGAGGCAGCGGGGTCTCCGCCCAATACCTGTCCGTCTTCTCTGAGCACACATGGCCGCAGGGCACAAAGGCGTGAGTGGGGGCGCCCGCGTCCACGTAGATGGCCGGCTCACAGCCCAGCCAGAGCGGAACGTAAGGTCCAACTGTCCGACAGAGAGGGCACTCCCGACGGCCACCGGTACCTCCGCACGCCCCTTCCTCTCGCTCGCGGTGACGCTCCGGCCGTTGGCCCCAATCGTGTCGGCCGTGGACGTGGCCGCAGGCGAGATATGCCCACGGTTGACGTTCCTCCAGACTGTGACTTCGGGGGAGGCTGGGGAAGGCCAGCGTGCTCAGGCCCACGGGACACTGTGGCCGAGCGGCGTTCAGCTCAAGCCGCAAGGCGTCCAGGTGTCGCAGAGTTGGTGCTTTGAGCAAACCTTCAGCGGTGCGCCACAGGAGGGTGGCACCACAGAGGTCCACGAGAGAGCCGTCCTGCAGCGCGCTGCTCTCGCCCTGGGCCTGTAAGGACAGAAGAACTGTTAACATACTATTTGCCTGTCAGGGATGGGTCATTTCTTTCTTTCTTTCTTTCTATCTATCTATCCTGTGTGTGTGTGTGTGCTCTATTACTCCATAGTTCTCTCTTTCTTATCTGTAACTCCATTCCTTCTATTTTATATTCCAATCACTCCATCATTTTCTATTTGATCTATCCCTCCATAACTTTATCTACCAGTCCATCACTCTTTCATCACAAATCACATTTTCTATTCTATCTCACTCTCTTTGTTATCTTTCTATAAGTCCATCAATCCTTTCTATCACTCTTACTGTCTTTTCCATCTATCACTTTCTATTCTATCTAGAAATGCCGTAGCAACCACACAGAACACCCTAGCAACTGCCTAGCGATCACTCAGAACACCCTAGCAACAGCCTCGCAATGCCCTAGCAACCACCCACAATGCCCTAGCAACCACCTAGCAATGCCTTAGCAACCACCTAGCAATGCCTTAGCAACCACCCAGAACACCCTAGCAACAGCCTCGCAATGCCCTAGCAACCACCCAGAACACCCTAGCAACTGCCTCTCAATGCCCTAGCAATGCCTTAGCAACCACCCAGAACACCCTAGCAACTGCCTCGCAATGCCCTAGCAACCACCTAGTAACACCCTAGCGACCACCCAGAACACCCTAGAGACCACCCAGAACACCCTAGCAACAGCCTCGCAACACCCTAGCAACTGCCTCTCAATGCCCTAGCAATGCCTTAGCAACCACCCAGAACACCCTAGCAACCACCTAGTAACGCCCTAGCGACCACCCAGAACACCCTAGCGACCACCCAGAACACCCTAGCGACCACCCAGAACACCCTAGCAACCACCCAGAACACCCTAGCAACTGCCTAGCAATCACTCAGAACAACCTAGAAACCACATATCTAAGGTTTGTCCACAAACATTTTTAATGTAGTTAATAAATACAGTACTGTGCAGAAGTTTTATGCACTTGTGAAATACAAAGTATAGTGAGGATTTCTTACAAAATAATGCCATAAATAGTTTTCTAGTATCAATAACGTCATACAAATTCAAGTATTCATAAAAAAGCTCAATCAATATTCGGTGTGCCCACCTTTGCCTTTAAAACAGCCCCAGTTCACCCAGAGACACCTGGACAGTTTTTCTAGGATGTCTAATGCTTCTTGGAGAATTCACCACAATTCTTTTCTCTATTTCGGCTGTCTCAATCACTTCTGTGTCTTTATATAATCTCAGACTGATGCGATGTTCAGTGGGGGCTCTGTGGGGGGCATGACATCGGCTGCAGGACTTCCTGTTCTTCTATTCTTTTTGCAAAAGTAATGTTTGTTAGTCTAAAGATTATTTTTATAAATAACCATCTCAAGACAAATACTTTTCTAAAACATCTTATGTGCCTAAAACCTTTGCACAGCCCTGCAGACGGAGAATTATATGGAATATTGAACTTACAGCAAACGCTACACGTGCATCTGTGCCATCTTAAGTGCGATTATGCTTCACAATATTGTGTACATTTGTGTTGGCATTAGCTCTACTCACGTCATTCAACTAAGAAAGTATTTACCAGTTGTCCTCTGATTGGACCGGATCTGGTTTCTCTGAGAGCGTAGACATCCCCACACACCGAGATCTCTCTCCACAGTCCCTGCTTCGGATTCTCTGGAAAACCTTGAGGATGCATAACCAGCACCCCATTGGTTGTGAGTCCATCCATGTGACCGTCGGGATTCTTCCATTTAGTTGCTTTTTCCTATATGAGAGATTTGTGAAATTAGACATTTTTTAACTCGACAAGGCTGTGTAGAGTCAACCTGTAATGAGCCTGAAGTTCATGTTAATCAGAGACGATCAGATGCACTCAAACAGCTGGACAGAATGCACGGGTGTACGACACACCTGGGCTCAGTCCCCAATGACACTATAAGACACGTGCATTTATTGCATTCTGCTCAGTTGCATAGATAATGTTATAGTTTTTAGATCATTTAAGCTAGCTAATATGCATTCAGATTAATGTCATTTAATAAATATAACCGTTCTCTAGTTATTAGCAAAAATTACAGAATATCAATCAACAATTTCACAACTTCTATAGTTTAACCTCCTGAGACCCCACGTACACATGCGTGGACATTATGTTTTGGCTTTACTATAGGGCATGCATAAATTAATTTAAACTGACTGATCTCAGTTCAGGAGACTCTAGGCTGTTAGCAAAGAGTCATGTGACCAAACAACATGGCGCTGACCACAGCGGAGTTTGTGTTTGGGAAAAACGGCAACAAAACTACATCTGGTAAGAAACCGAATTAAGTGTTTACACTGAAACCTGTTTGAGTCAAAAGATTAAAGTCTCTAGTTTCATCCGATGTGACATTTTAAACATTTCATTGATTTTTCACAAAACGGCACGCTGGTAAACATAATGACCACGTATGTGGACTAAAGGCTCCTTTTCAGTTAAAACATCCAATATTCACTGTCTGTATATTAGAACATTGAGAAAACTGATAAATGTGTCTTTCAGAGACTTTATATTGAGTTATGATGAAAATAAGGATCATTTCAAACTGTTCTGAGATCAGTGCAGACAGACAGCACACTGGAGGTTAATGCACTAAATAGGGAGCAAGGGAGCATCCTATAGCTCTCCTATAACTGTTCTGAGACCAGTGCAGACAGACAGCACACTGGAGGTTAAGTCATGCACTAAATAGGGAGCAAGGGAGCAACCTATAGCTCTCCTATAACTGTTCTGAGACCAGTGCAGACAGACAGCACACTGGAGGTTAAGTCATGCACTAAATAGGGAGCAAGGGAGCATCCTATAGCTCTCCTATAACTGTTCTGAGACCAGTGCAGACAGACAGCACACTGGAGGTTAAGTCATGCACTAAATAGGGAGCAAGAGAGCATCCTATAGCTCTCCTATAACTGTTCTGAGACCAGTGCAGACAGACAGCACACTGGAGGTTAAGTCATGCACTAAATAGGGAGCAAGGGAGCATCCTATATCTCTCGTATAACTGTTCTGAGACCAGTGCAGACAGACAGCACACTGGAGGTTAAGTCATGCACTAAATAGGGAGCATCCTATAGCTCTCTATGCAGTTTTATGCATATGCGTTTTTCCCCACAAATGACAACAAATTGTGACCTGCTGTGCATTACCATTCAAAAAGACAACAATATTATCCTAATTTGTGGTTCAATTATGTCCTGATGTCATCAGTCACTTTTATTCATGATATATCCAGCTACTCTCTCTCCTTGTTGAACGAGATTACCGAAATAAACGAACAACATTCCTCCTCCTCTCCTTCAGTCGGTCAACAGATCCTGATCCTCATTTGTTCAGTGAACAAGAAATACTACACGAGTCAGTGTACGGACTGTAGAAAGCATTGAGTCGTAATGTAGCATATACATGCATATTGGAATTGCAATATTCCAGAATAAATACCAACCCCAAGGAAGATGTTTTTGGAGGAGTCAAATCCAGCAGCATAGATCCGGGCAGTGTAAGGAGGGTTCCGGTCACACACCACCCTGCATGCGAAGCGAGAGATGGTGCTCGGGGCGGATGAGGTGTCTTCACCCTCCTTTGAACATCCGGGTGTGTCAGTCACCACAAAGTCAATGGGACTCTCTGTGGAGCGACCGATCTGCAGAGGACACAGGATTACACCAGATTTATTATTACATTAATTGTCAACATATTGATGGAAAATTAGTTTAAGACAACATGAAATTGCATAATGTGACAAAGTGGGAAGAAACGCTGGATGGGACTTGATTTTTTCCATAGGTGTAGATTAAGGTAGGGATGATGGGGACATCAGGAACTTATTGGATGGTGGGAAATATGGGCGTGTCACAACAGAATGGGGGAAGAGATGAATGCGAGTTAGCAGTGGATTGTGGAGGACTGAAAACCAAATCTTCCAAAAATCATGGAGAAAGGGGGCCTCAGCAAGTATTGATGCTGACTATCACACCTGGAGTCGTGAGTTTGAATCCAGGATGTGCTGAATGACTCCAGTCAGGTCTCCTTAGCAACCAAATTGACCCGGTTGCTAGGGAGGGTAGAGTTACATGGGGTAACCAAATTCGGCCGGTTGCTAGGGAGGGTAGAGTCACATGGGGTAACCAAATTGGGCCGGTTGCTAGGGAGGGTAGAGTCACATGGGGTAACCAAATTGTCCCGGTTGCTAGGGAGGGTAGAGTCACATGGGGTAACCTCCTCGTGGTCGCTATAATGTGGTTCTCGCTCTCGGTGGGGCGTGTGGTGAGTTGTGTGTGGATGCCGCGGAGAATAGCGTGAAGCCTCCACACGCGCTACGTCTCCACGGTAACACACTCAACAAGTCACGTGATCAGATGCGCGGATTGATGGTCTCAGACGCGGAGACAACTGAGATTCGTCCTCCAACACCCGGATTGAGGCGAGTCACTACACCACCACGAGGACTTACAGCGCATTGGGAATTGGGCGTTACAAATTGGGTGAAAAAGAGGACCCCCCCCCCCCAAAAAAAAACAACTCATGGAGAAAGTTGTGCTGTTTCAATTACAATCTTTCTTGTCAAATAATTCTATCCATGAAGTTTTCCAATCAGGCTTTAAAACGTTACATAGCACTGAATCTGCTCTTTTAAGGGTCTCAAATGTCATCCTTCTCATGACGCGACTTTTTACCATTCCCGAACCATGTAATTTTGGGGGTCCGTTATACTTCCCCCGGCTATTTAGCATTCCCGAACAGTGTTATTTTGGGGGTCCGTTATACTTCCACCGACTTTTTATCATTCCCGAAATGTGTTATTTTGGGGGTCCGTTATACTTCCACCGGCTTTTTATCATTCCCGAAGTGTGTTATTTTGGGGGTCCTTTATACTTCCCCCAGTTTTTAGCATTCCCAAACCGTGTTATTTTGGGGTCTTTTATAATCATGATTGATTATTTTGTTTTAATTTATGGATGGTTGGCTGGTACGTACACACAATTGAGGAGATTTTTTGACCAGGACGGAAGACTAAAGGCCGAGTTCACCCTCCAGAGCATAACAATGGTAACGCTTCCATCTGTCCTTATTTGATAGTGTGCAACAGTCGAGTTCCGGAAATAAAAATCCATATAGGGAATCTATTTTTAACGATAACATGTGTGGTTGTTATGCATCAGTCCACGTTATTTCAAGTTTTTACATAAACACAAAATATGTTTGTTTAATAGTAGAATTCCTGGTGAAGAACTACACTCCCCATAATTCTGAAGAGAAATCCACCAATCAAAGAAGAGCTCTGCAATATATGGGAAAAATACTTCTGGAACCAAGCGGCTGAAAAAGCATGCAGCCACTGTTGCACTCCATTATTGCCATAACCTTGATTACATTCATGTTAACCACCTTTAAATAGCTATTCGGCCTAGGTGAAAATGACAAAAAGCAAAGTCATTTCAGAGGCGAACAAGTTTATACGTTTTCATAAATGATTCCCAAGACAAACGTTCAAATAACGTGCACAATAAAACCAGAAAAGTACATTAAGATTGTAAATAGGGTCAATTTTGATATAATGTTGACTTCTCAATTTAAAAGCAACATATCCTCTACAGACTCACTTGGAACATGTCGGTGTGGTTGTCATGGCAATATTCCACAACCACCGTCTGATTCCTGGAGAGCGTGAAGGAGATGCTGTGTTGACCCCTGCTGTTCACCGCCTGAAACGCAAGGCCCTGTGGGTAAGTTACTATACCACAACGCCATATAAGGCCTAAAGCCCACAAGAGCTTAAACGATTATCGTCGAAACATTTTCTTTAGTTTCTGTCCTTGATAAAACACACCTTGCTGTCGTGTGGGTTGCTGAGAATGTGCACAGCGCTTGGCTTGACGCCGTTCGCTTTTGCCCTCTTGTAAAGAGCAAAGCGACTCCTCTTCCGACCGCGGTCTCCACCTGGCAGGGAGCCATTATACCTGGAAAAGCACAAGAGAGAGAATTAGCACTGAGACCAAATGCCAAAGTAGCACTTGGAAAAAAAGTCATGCCTATGTGCATATCTAAACAAGGGATGAGCGGTATAACCAAACTCTTATAAATCACAGCAATGATACAGAGGCAAGAAAAAGTATGTGAACCCTTTGGAATTACTTGCATTTATGTATAAATTAGTCTTAAAAATCTGGTTTGATCTTCATTTAAGTTACAATAATGAACAAACACAATCTGTTTTAATAATAATAATACACAAATTACTGTATTGTTCTTGTATGAGTACATTATTCAAACATTCACAGTGTAGGTTGGAAAATGTAAGTGAACCTCTAGGCTAACGACGTCAACAAATGCTAATTAGAAAAAGGGTTACATAGTTCTCAAAGAGTTTAGATATTCATCTGTCCACAGTTAGACAAACTGTCTATAAATGGTGATTTAGTACTATAGGTACTCTCACTAGAAGTGGCCGTTAGATATTCATCTGTCCACAGTTAGACAAACTGTCTATAAATGGAGATGATTTAGTACTATAGGTACTCTCACTAGAAGTGTCCGTTAGATATTCATCTGTCCACAGTGAGACAAACTGTCTATAAATGGAGATGATTTAGTACTATAGGTACTCTCACTAGAAGTGTCCGTTAGATATTCATCTGTCCACAGTTAGACAAACTGTCTATAAATGGAGATGATTTAGTACTATAGGTACTCTCACTAGAAGTGTCCGTTAGATATTCATCTGTCCACAGTTAGACAAACTGTCTATAAATGGAGGTGATTTAGTACTATAGGTACTCTCTCTAGAAGTGGCCGTTAGATATTCATCTGTCCACAGTTAGACAAACTGTCTATAAATGGAGATGATTTAGTACTATAGGTACTCTCACTAGAAGTGGCCGTTAGATATTCATCTGTCCACAGTTAGACAAACTGTCTATAAATGGAGATGATTTAGTACTATAGGTACTCTCACTAGAAGTGTCCGTTAGATATTCATCTGTCCACAGTGAGACAAACTGTCTATAAATGGAGATGATTTAGTACTATAGGTACTCTCACTAGAAGTGTCCGTTAGATATTCATCTGTCCACAGTTAGACAAACTGTCTATAAATGGAGATGATTTAGTACTATAGGTACTCTCACTAGAAGTGTCCGTTAGATATTCATCTGTCCACAGTGAGACAAACTGTCTATAAATGGAGATGATTTAGTACTATAGGTACTCTCACTAGAAGTGTCCGTTAGATATTCATCTGTCCACAGTTAGACAAACTGTCTATAAATGGAGATGATTTAGTACTATAGGTACTCTCACTAGAAGTGTCCGTTAGATATTCATCTGTCCACAGTTAGACAAACTGTCTATAAATGGAGATGATTTAGTACTATAGGTACTCTCACTAGAAGTGACCGTTAGATATTCATCTGTCCACAGTTAGACAAACTGTCTATAAATGGAGGTGATTTAGTACTATAGGTACTCTCTCTAGAAGTGGCCGTTAGATATTCATCTGTCCACAGTTAGACAAACTGTCTATAAATGGAGATGATTTAGTACTATAGGTACTCTCACTAGAAGTGTCCGTTAGATATTCATCTGTCCACAGTTAGACAAACTGTCTATAAATGGAGATGATTTAGTACTATAGGTACTCTCACTAGAAGTGTCCGTTAGATATTCATCTGTCCACAGTTAGACAAACTGTCTATAAATGGAGGTGATTTAGTACTATAGGTACTCTCTCTAGAAGTGGCCGTTAGATATTCATCTGTCCACAGTTAGACAAACTGTCTATAAATGGAGATGATTTAGTACTATAGGTACTCTCACTAGAAGTGTCCGTTAGATATTCATCTGTCCACAGTTAGACAAACTGTCTATAAATGGAGGTGATTTAGTACTATAGGTACTCTCTCTAGAAGTGGCCGTTAGATATTCATCTGTCCACAGTTAGTCATGGTATGTTTCCAACAGCGTATGCACGTGAATCCCAGGAGAACTTGATGGACGCAAAGCAAAAGATCAAAACAAATGAACGATAAGTCTGTCATCAGTGCAAAAACAGCTTCACATTATGTAACACTGACCGGAGTTTCTAAAACTAATTTTGAAGCAGTTGTAAAATAGCCGATATACATACACCTGTATACCTGTATAAATGCGGTATGATGACATTGCACAGCAACAAACACCCCTTAATAACAAGTCTGAGTTTAATAAGGCTTCTAAACAAGACGCTTTTCTCACAACTTCTCAAACACTGAACATCAGTTCTTCCTCGCACACATGCCAAATAACAGCGCTGTATTCATCTCTGTGCCAAATCACTTCCTGATCAAGATGATCAAATCAGCTGTTTATTAAAGTTCAGTTTCTTGTGTGTTTAAGTTCATCACAACTTCTCAAAATGGGGCAGCTGCATTCGGGACATTGCTCTAAATATCCATGTGGTGCAGTCAAGCAGTTCTAGAGTAAATGTAACAAACAAACAAACAAACAAACAAACCAAACAAACAATCTGATTTCTAATGTATTGTCCTTTCCAGCTATATTCTATATTGTACATTTCTGATGCTGTGACAAACAAATATCTGCCAGTCAAGCACAAATCAACATTATTCTCCAGCATCTGTTTCCGTTCAGATGATGAATGGTGACATGATGGCGGAAGCATTTCGAGTTTGACACACATTCATATTTTCTCCAGAACGTCTTTTTGCCAATAATGATCTTATTACAGCACACAGATGGTATAAGTATAACTTCTCTGCTTTCCAGAACATTACAATGTAATGGGTTAGTTCACCCAAAATTTTTTTTATTATTTACTCATCCTCATGTTGTTCCAAACCCACATGACTTGTTGGGAGATCATAAATTGTGACGGATGCTGTCAAACTAAAAAAAACAAAAGAACAAAAACAAACACCATATAAGTAACATTTTTGGCCAGATCTATTAAATATGAACCTTTGTGTTGTGTTTGTTTGGGCTAACGCATTTTGTGTTCAGGTCAAAAATGACCGACCCACTAAGATTATTAATAAATCTCTCATATTGCATATATTATCACAAGATATCACATTAGCTATTTCATCAAATTTCTCCTTTTTAATAAGCATTATTTGTGACCCCCATATGACTTGTGTAATACACCAATTCTTCTAAAGTCATACAAAGTGTAAAAAACACAAAAATGGCTGAAATTTGTATTGTGTTCCTCTGAAAAAGCTATCGTGTGACTTCAGAAGACTTGGTATTATACTAACGACTTTCATAGTGCAATATTTGGAGCTTGACTGTCTGCTCTCATTGTGGAAAAGAGCAGCATGAACATTCTGCTAAACATCATCTTTTGTATTCCACAGAAGAAAGTCATACAGGTTTGAAATGGCATGACAAATAAAGACAATTGTTATTTTTGGGTGAACCATTCCTTAACGTTTCTCAGTTTCGGCCTGACAGAACCGGTGACATCCATCTCGACGCAGTTCTAAAACAGTTCTGGAACCCAAGAGAATGTGTAAGAGGTTTACTAAACAGATGCAGGATATTTAGAGGAAATCACAAGTGTGTGACACCCATACAAAGTCCAGGAGACGGCGATGTGGCGTGCACGCTCATCTGCAAGCGTGTTACACAGTACTTCAGTATGCGGCGTCCTGCACGTGTTGCCAGACGTCTGCAGAGGCCGGAGAAAGACTCTTTTGTTCACACTGCAGATATCAGAATCAACAAAACTAAGACATGCATTCATTGCAGACTTTGAGCATGTGAACAGGTGGGGGTCTTTGTGCATTTACATGTTTGCAGGGGAGATTTCGCAGTTAAGCACAATGCAATAAATGCGTCCTGAACGCTCACAGCCTGTGAAATTCTCTCTGCACATTTGGAGCGTAAGTGCTGCAAGTGCACTGACTGTGTCTACAACGGTCAAAGTGCCACTTCAGCATTGCACATGCAGACAAGTCACAGCAGAGCCTGTTCGCTTCGGTGCATGCTTGCGCGCGCGCACACACACACACACACACACACACACACACACACACTATGAAATATTCAAATAGCTTTTGCTCCATATTCTTATGCTGACCTTCCACTGAGGCGATGTCCTGCTAAAACGGCAATATTTGTGTTTTTGTCTGGCTACAAAATGAATAAACAGTACAATGAAATGCTACTGAACTGTAGTTCCAGTGACACACTTCCAATGCAAGTCAATGGGGTTTAATCTGTGTGTGTGTGAGTGTGTGTGTGTCACTTCCAATGCAAGTCAATGGGGTTTAATCTGTGTGTGTGTGAGTGTGTGTGTGTCACTTCCAATGCAAGTCAATGGGGTTTAATCTGTGTGTGTGTGTGTGTGTGTGTGTGTGACACTTCCAATGCAAGTCAATGGGGTTTAATCTGTGTGTGTGTGTGTGAGTGTCACTTCCAATGCAAGTCAATGGGGTTTAATCTGTGTGTGTGTGTGTGTGACACTTCCAATGCAAGTCAATGGGGTTTAATCTGTGTGTGTGTGTGTGTGTGTGTGAGTGTGTGTGAGTGTGTGTGTGTCACTTCCAATGCAAGTCAATGGGGTTTAATCTGTCAACATTAAAATACTTTCAAAAGTATAAACACATAAACAATGTGTGTGTTAACATGATTTTACTGTCATTAAATCACACACTGACCGCATCTGTGGAAAGTTATAAACAATTTTACAAGTTTGTTACCATGACAACTTCATGACGTCAACCCTACAAGTGATTTTATCACACTAAAATCACATTTGGGGGGTCTGGGTATCTCAGCGAGTGTTGACGCTGACTATCACACCTGGAGTTGTGAGTTTGAATCCAGGGCGTGCTGAGAGACTCCAGTCAGGTCTCCTTAGCAACCAAATTGGCCCGGTTGCTAGGGAGGATAGAGTCACATGGGGTAACCAAATTGTCCCGGTTGCTAGGGAGGGTAGAGTCACATGGGGTAACCAAATTGTCCCGGTTGCTAGGGAGGGTAGAGTCACATGGGGTAACCAAATTGGCCCGGTTGCTAGGGAGGGTAGAGTCACATGGGGTAACCAAATTGGCCCGGTTGCTAGGGAGGGTAGAGTCACATGGGGTAACCAAATTGGCCCGGTTGCTAGGGAGGGTAGAGTCACATGGGGTAACCAAATTGGCCCGGTTGCTAGGGAGGGTAGAGTCACATGGGGTAACCAAATTGGCCCGGTTGCTATGGGGGGTAGAGTCACATGGGGTAACCAAATTGGCCCGGTTGCTAGGGAGGGTAGTGTCACATGGGGTAACCAAATTGGCCCGGTTGCTATGGGGGGTAGAGTCACATGGGGTAACCAAATTGGCCCGGTTGCTAGGGGGGGTAGAGTCACATGGGGTAACCAAATTGGCCTGGTTGCTAGGGAGGGCAGAGTTACATGGGGTAACCAGATTGGCCCGGTTGCTAGGGAGCGTAGAGTTACATGGGGTAACCTCCTCGTGGTCACTATAATGTGGTTCTCGCTCTCGGTGGGGCGTGTGGTGAGTTGTGCGTGGATGCCGCGGAGAATAGCGTGAAGCCTCCACACGCGCTACGTCTCCATGGTAACACATTCAACAAGTCATGTGATAAGATGCACGGATTGATGGTCTCAGACGTGGAGGCAACTGAGATTCGTCCTCCGCCACCCGGATTGTGGTGAGTCACTACGCCACCACGAGGACTTGGAGCGCATTGGGAATTGGGCGTTCCAAATTTGGGAGAAAAATCACAAACAAAACAAAAATTTTTTTTACAAAATCACATTAACACACTTTGTTCACATCTTGTTGCTACACTTGTGAAACAGTGAGGGGCAGATTCCCTAAACTGTTGCGTCACTTTTGCACGTGGTATTTCAGCTCAAATATCTGTGTCTTATTCATTAACCACGTGCAATCACATCTAGTGGCCGCCATCAAAGCTGAAATTGTGATCAAATGATGTTGAAGAGTATTATAACCTGGCATATCCAGATGCACGGTGTCGTCAAGTGCACATCCTGCATGTTTAGGAGATGATTTAGGTGATGCCGTTCAGTCCTGGCACAGCGGGTCAAATACTGTGGTCTGCGGCATCCTCCGCTATATTGCGCTCGCAGTTGGTTCACAACATTAGAATTGGAAGAGCAAATTCGTTCAGCGACGATTTTGTGGGTCTATTTGCGCCACTGCCTGAACTGCACAATTCCTTTAGTGATTCAGGTGCTAAATGAACAGTTAGCGCATGCAAAAAAATTAATTAAAAAAAAATAAAAATGGGGCTTTTAGAGGGTGCTAAATTGGTTAGATTCCCAATTCGATGCCCAATTCCCAATGCGCTCCAAGTCCTCGTGGTGGCGTAGTGACTCGCCTCAATCCAGGTGGCGGAGGACGAATCTCAGTTGCCTCCACGTCTGAGACCATCAATCCGTGCATCTTATCACATGACTTGTTGAATGTGTTACCATGGAGACGTAGCGCGTGTGGAGGCTTCACGCTATTCTCCGCTGCATCCACGCACAACTCACCACACGCCCCACCGAGAGCGAGAACCACATTATAGTGACCACGAGGAGGTTACCCCATGTGACTCCACCCTCCCTAGCAACCGGGCCAATTTGGTTACCCCATGTGACTCTACCCTCCCTAGCAACCGGGACAATTTGGTTACCGCATGTGACTCTACCCTCCCTAGCAACCGGGACAATTTGGTTACCCCATGTGACTCTACCCTCCCTAGCAACCGGGACAATTTGGTTACCGCATGTGACTCTACCCTCCCTAGCAACCGGGACAATTTGGTTACCCCATGTGACTCTACCCTCCCTAGCAACCGGAACAATTTGGTTACTCCATGTAACTCCACCCTCCCTAGCAACCGGCCCAATTTGGTTACTCCATGTGACTCTACCCTCCCTAGCAACCGGGACAATTTGGTTACCCCATGTGACTCTACCCTCCCTAGCAACCGGGACAATTTGGTTACCGCATGTGACTCTACCCTCCCTAGCAACCGGGACAATTTGGTTACCCCATGTGACTCTACCCTCCCTAGCAACCGGGACAATTTGGTTACCGCATGTGACTCTACCCTCCCTAGCAACCGGGACAATTTGGTTACTCCATGTAACTCCACCCTCCCTAGCAACTGGCCCAATTTGGTTACTCCATGTAACTCCACCCTCCCTAGCAACTGGCCCAATTTGGTTACTCCATGTGACTCTACCCTCCCTAGCAACCGGGACAATTTGGTTACCACATGTGACTCTACCCTCCCTAGCAACCGGGACAATTTGGTTACCCCATGTGACTCTACCCTCCCTAGCAACCGGGACAATTTGGTTACCGCATGTGACTCTACCCTCCCTAGCAACCGGGACAATTTGGTTACTCCATGTAACTCCACCCTCCCTAGCAACTGGCCCAATTTGGTTACCTCATGTGACTCTACCCTCCCTAGCAACCGGGCCAATTTGGTTACCCCATGTGACTCTACCCTCCCTAGCAACCGGGCCAATTTGGTTACCCCATGTGACTCTACCCTCCCTAGCAACCGGGCCAATTTGGTTGCTAAGGAGACCTGACTGGAGTCACTCAGCACGCCCTGGATTCAAACTCACGACTCCAGGTGTGATAGTCAGCGGCGATACTCGTGGAGATACCCAGACCCCTCCCACAATTCATTCTTGTTAAATGTGCCCCGGAGTATTTTAGCATTTATAAACTGGCCTCATTCACTTCCATTGTAAGTGCCTCATATTCAAATAAACAAGGAACATGTCGAAAATATTTTCTGTAGCAATCAACATTATGCTTCAATTACTGTTAATTAAAATGAGCTAGCATTGAACCCGGAATATTCCTTTAAGTATACATAGGACTGGGGTATAATTCGTATAAGTCGCTCCTTCAATGGAAGTGTATGTGAGGGGTCAGTAACAGCACACACACCCCTCCTCAACAACACACATGGTTTGAGGGATCAGTTTAATACTTGGGTTTAGGGGTTTGTTGAAATCAGCTTTAGTTACAGTACTGATAGTAGAGTAATAGTGCCGCTTGTCTCAGTAAACAACACGAATGATATTGCACAGGGATGGCACAGCCGAGAGAGAATAAATCCTGTGATAAGTGATGTGTCTGTAGACTCTGTGGGCTAGATCCGCTTCTCGAGGGGTATTATGAAAACAAGAGCAAAGAACAACATTAGAAAGTTCCATCATTCAGACAACAGGAAGTAGGCCAACACGACATTACAAAGTTTTGCTTCGCCCACAGATCTAGTCCTGGAGGAGGGAAATGCAGATTATGGTGTAATTAGCACGACAGAGTGTGCGAGCGGAGCGGCAAGATTTTGCCTGGGGCGAAGAGCGGGTTTTTTGAAAGCCGGAGCATCCTCGTTTTCTCCAAGAGCGCCCCACTAACAACCCATCACGAGCAAAACACCTGTTAAAGGCCCATAATGCAGCAAGAACTAAGCTGAGCTCATGTCTTAACACTTGGCATGAAAATTTAAATGCATATATACAGAGGCAAGACAAAGTATGTGAACCCTTCGGAATGAGCTGGTTTTCTGCATTAATTGCTCATAAAATGTCACAAGTATAGACAAACACAATGTGCTTAAGCTAACAACACTCACACACATACACACACATACACACTCACACACTCTCTCACACACATACACACACATACTCACTCACACACTCTCTCACACACATACACACACACACTCACTCACACACTCACACACTCACTCACTCTCACTCACACATACATACACACTCACACACATACACATACACACATACACACTCACACACTCTCTCACACACATACACACACACACTCACTCACACACTCTCTCACACACATACACACACACACTCACTCACACACTCACTCACACACTCACTCACACACTCACTCACTCACACACTCTCTCACACACACACACACACACACTCTCACTCACTCACACACTCTCTCACACACTCACACACATACACACATACACACTCACACACTCTCTCACACACATACTCACTCACACACTCTCTCACACACATACACACACACACTCACTCACACACTCACTCACACACTCACTCACACACTCACTCACTCACACACTCACTCTCTCACACACTCTCTCACACACTCTCACACACACACACACACACACTCTCACTCACTCACACACTCTCTCACACACTCACACACATACACACACATACACACTCACACACTCTCTCACACACATACACACTCACACACTCACTCACACACTCTCTCACACACTCTCTCACACACTCTCTCACACACTCACTCACACACTCACTCACACACTCACTCACACACTCACTCTCTCACACACTCTCTCACACACACACACACACTCTCACTCACTCACTCTCACACACACACACACACACACTCACACACACACTCACACTCTCTCACTCTCTCTCACACACACACTCACTCACACACACTCACTCACTCACTCTCACACACACTCTCACTCACTCACTCTCACACACACACACACACACACACACTCACTCACACTCTCTCACTCTCTCTCACACACACTCTCTCACTCTCTCTCACACACACTCTCACTCACTCACTCTCACACACACACACACACACACACACACTCACTCACACTCTCTCACTCTCTCTCACACACACACTCACTCACACACACTCACTCACACACACACACACTCACAATCTGACACGTCTTTATTGAACACACCCCATTAAACATTCACAGTGCTGTGGAAAAAGTAAGTGAACCCTTGGATTGATCCTCCTTTGGCATTAATAACCTCAAGCAAGGAATTTTTGACCATTTTTCGGATGTCTCTCTTGAGGTCATCCCACAGCATCTCTATTGGGGTACGGTCTGGGCTCTGACTGGGACACTCCAGAAGGTGGATTAAAGCAACACAGTTTCCCGTATCTCCCCAAGACCTTCACTAGGGGGTGGCATGGAGTACTCGACTCGAACATGCCGACACAGTCAACCTGAAGTCGACAAGTCGCTTTCCATGTGGTTTACCAAATACATCTGTAGGAAATACAGCGTGTGCCAGATTTCCAAAACTTAGGATGGCATGGGAAGACTTTTAAACCGTTACCTGATTGGTTCAGTTCAGGGGTCGGTTTATAATTTCTCTGACCAATCAGGTAGCACTTTCCTGAATCGTCCAATCAGTTATCGCTATACTCATGAATATAAAATGACCTGATTACGAGCACTTTAACAAACACCAAACCCAGTGTGTTCCTCTTCCTGCGAGCTTCCTCACATCCGCTGGAATGTGTGGACATGAAGAGGATTCTGCGCTTTCCAGAAGCATTTCCTGATGTGACTCATGAGGGTGGAAACATTTAATGCTTTGATTTCCTGAGTGGGATTATATCACTCACAGTACTGATCTCTGCAGCTCCGTTAATAGTGAAGGACTGATATATCATCTGATATTTGCCCCACACACACACACACACACACACACACACACACACACACCCCTTTGGCCACAGCACTGTGCATTATAAATCCTTATTGATCACTAGTTAATAACATTGAAGCTGTTTACTCACTTTAGGGATTGTCATGTCGTTCCAAACCCGTGTGACTTTATGTTGTGGAACAATTTACAATCTATAAATGAACCTTTTTTTTCCCATGCAATGAAAGTGAATGGTGACTGAGTCTAACATTCTGCCTAAAGTCTCCATTTGTGTTACACATAGGGTTGCCACGTGATTTGTCCCGTATTTAAGATGGTCACATGGCGTCATGGTGAAATCGTTCCAGATCGCCAATTTAACACGATATAAGTTGGTAAATGTGCCTGTGGTGGGTAAGGGACTGTCTGAAAAGTGCACAAATGTGGCAAAACTGAGAAGTTTTTTTTCTATATAAAAGTTCAATAAGATCAATGTGTGAACACAATTATAAACACAAGTACAGGTGAAGGAGAAAATAAGCAAATAAAATAAATAAAAAAATATAAGAAATGTAAAAATATGCATAAACCTTCCAAAATGTATACGGAAGATAAAGAAGACAAAAAAAAAAAGAAATTTAAATATCTGTAACATTTAAATTTTTTATTTTTTTAAAAAAATAATTAACGGGTCAGGAAAGTTATCATTTTAGCAAATAGAAAGGATATACATTTTATTATTTATAATGGATATTAATAATAATTAATAAAACACATTTATTGCCAAATCTGTGGAGGATGTGGTTAAGGGCCGTGATCACAGTTAAGTGTCCCTTATTTTAAAACTTCAAAAGTGGCAACCATATTTCCAGTCAAAAGAAATTCGTGTGGGTTTTGGAACGACACGAGAGTGAGAAAATGGTGATAGAATTTTCATTTTGGGGTGGACTGTCCCTTTAAATAAATAATCATGCACTGATTATCCACTATGAGAAGCTGAGATTCCAACAATGTTAACTAAAACACGTGTTTATAATAACAATAAATGCGATGTAAAGAAGCAAGTGGTGTTAATAAGCAAGTAGATCAAATTGATAACAGATCATTAAACAGCAAGAGTTTAATTTCGCATTTACACACTTAACATGATACAAGAATAGTAAATATGCAGCACTCACCCGAGAATCACCAGTTCGCCGTATTTCACCGGATCTTTTGAGCGGGCATGTTCGTCCTGGTTCGGCTGCAACATGGGACCGGACGCACCGTCACTCTGGTCCGCTTTCGGTCTTACACACTCGGATCAAGCCTTTCAGAACCGAGCAAGTAACTCAAACAGATGGAAAGCGACTGATTAACACGGAAAACACGCGTGAATCTCCACAGACGCGTCGCATTGATCGTATGGCTCTTCCGTAAGTCGTTACGCGTGAAATTCGGACCGAATTCGTTCATGAAGTCCTTAAACGAGAGGCGGATGAACAAACAGCTCACGGCGGAGTGGAATGAACCATATGCGCGGCGGGGTGTTGCGGAATTAAACGGACGGAACTATCTTTAAAAGCGTTTTCTCGCACGAAGCAGATTATAGATTTGTTTATTTTTGTCAGGATTATTCGGATACAAGTATCATAACTGGCAGCCGTGAGAGATTCAGATTGTGCGTGTTTTCATTCATAAATTTGTGGGATTCGCGCACCCCTCTGATCCGGGCTCAGTGACGTGTCCTGGATTGCCTTTCAGCATTACGTCACTGTACAAAACTGTCTCATAATCTGATGGAGGAAATTTCATAAAGAAACTAAAAATAGTTGTTCAACTTAATGGAATTGATAGAGTTATATGTTTCAATGGCCACGGGATGGGAAACTATTCTTAATATTAACGGAGAAATGGTTTTAGACCGTTGGTTCAATATTAAATAAATTATTGTAAGTAATATTGCTTTATGAATATATAATTTCATTAAGTATTATATCGAAAGATAAGTGGCATTTTTTTCTCTTTTTGTTCATTGAATACAACAGAATATTTCTATTCGTGTTTTATATATATATATATATATATATATATATATATATATATATTTAAATTCACAAATTTTAACACATTTCTTTAAGAATCTTTAACAAAATAAAAAGTTATATTTTAAGTTTTAAATGTAATATTGTTAAAGACTACACAATTCAGTTGGATGGAAATGTATTTATTGGAGTCATATGTATATATATAAATGTTTTTTGTTTTTTTTAATATTTTTTAAAATGTACAAAAAATGTGTCAAGTTTGTAGACATGTAATGTTTGAGTTCATATATATATATATATATTTAATGACTTTAAAAATGTCATGTGTGAAACCATCAAGTAAAACGTATTAAAATAGTTTCCTTGAATCTTGAATACATGAGAGTGAACACAACTTTACTATTAATTTCAAAAAAGTTTTCAAACATGTTTCACGGTGAATTATTATTTTATATATATATATAAATATCATGAATTTTTAAGTCAAGAATATCAAGAGGTTTTCACATGGTTGCCCCAAATGACCTGAAACAAATGTAATGTCCATTAAAAAGTCAATATAATGATTTATTTACGCAATGTTGCGGGGATAACGAGATTTTTGTCACATGATGACAACATTCCTTCTACATTTTGGTTCCCCCACATGACTTGTGGTGAATATTCCTTTAATTTCTCAATTCACTTTACAAATGAGCATTTTCCATCAAATAGAAATAATAAAATAATCATTATAAAATAATCATAATCAGGACTAATCAGCAACATGTGTACATTTTAATTGGCATTAATATTTTATCAACCTTTTCCATGAAAAATATACATTAGTAAATCTAATTTTAAGGTGATAATGACTTTTGACGCCCGTAATACAAAGTGGCCTCAGTTTGTTCCTGGGAGGCAGCAAATGCCCTGACCCCGCCCCCACCCTAACGCAAACCATATGGAGTCTGTAAGGATGAGTTTCCTGCCAGGAACATCCAGAGGCGCCTTTGGAATGAGTTTTCTCAGTGTGTTGCTTGTTGTTCTGAGGTTTGTCCGCTGGGTGGCGCTCTCACAGCACATCATCTCATCACACTGACTGTTTATGAGTCCCAAAAATATTAATAATAATGAATTGATTTCTCAAGGTTTATTTTGTGGCCATTTGTAAACTGTACATTTGGTAATTGTAATGAAGTATGACATCATGTTTGTTTGTTTGTTTGTTTTACAACCACACAACTATTCTGTGCAGTTTATACAGAATATATTTCACATTAAGGCAACTGTGTAATTATTTGGGACTAACGACACTGAACAGATTTCAGAAGAGTTTCTAATCCAGCTCTGAGACTCTCATAATTAAATACTTTAATTAAAGGTGTTGATTCACCGTTCAGAGCCACCTGTTGTCCGGGCACGTCTACATCTCACCGTGTTTGAGAGATGATTGGACCGTCTAAGCTTTAGGAGGTCATCACCTCGTCTGAGACTGTCTGTGTAACCCGTTTGGAAGTTTCTAGCGTGAACTTTAACCTCCTGTAGAATTAGATGTGTGAAGATCCTTTTAAAGTTCTCACGGGGTAAAACTGATCATGAGTTACTGAACTCAATCCACTACAGTCAACATGCCGTCAAGACTGGATTTATTTACATGTTTTTGGTCAAAAGATGTTTGTAATAACCTGCTTTTCAGATGACATCATCAAGCCCTATAGAGACACTTTACAGCATCAAGCCGATTCCTCACGCCAAGTCTCACAGTTTCCTGTTTCGCCCAAAAATACACCTCACAGAACTGGGTTAACTGGGTCAGTCCTGAAAATGTGAAACTGAAAACCACAAAACTCTCAAACCGATGAGCTCATTTGGAAATGGGAAGCGTGACGTTGCATGAACTGCACAAATCTGAAGTCCTCGTTTGGTTGGCCAGAGATGCAGGTCACATGATGAGCATGTGGCGTGCATTATATTCAGATTTAATATACATGTAAACGAGTCAAAAGAATGTCTTTCCACATTGTTGCTTTGAATCTGAAATCTTTAGCAAAATGTGTTTTTATTTATATGTTGTCGCCACGGGAACGTTACAACAACTTTGGCTAACATTATTTGAAGGTTTGGAACAAATGTTGCACATAAAACATTAATGTAACAACCTTATAACCTTAAGTAACGTTCCCACAACCACAATGTGACGTTTGAAAAACGTTTGAAGCACATTAATTTACTAGCTGGGTCACCGTGTGCATTTATACATAAAATGTACAAATTTGTGGTTATTTTATTGTTTTGTGACTAGTTTAAGTAACTTGTGTGGACACTTTTCTGAAGAAAATGTTAGTAATGCTTGACAATGGTTGCCAGAGCGTTGTTATGTGGTTGCTAAAGTGTTTTGAGTGGTTTTTAGCAGGTTTATTTATAGCAAAATTGCATTTCTTTCTAAAACACACCTTATTTATTATTTTATTAATTTATTTAGTTGTTTTTTTTTCTCAGATTAACCAAAACAATAACCAAAAATGGTTAGCTAGGATGTGTCTTCTACCCCTGCCGATGCATTCTGCTTTCCAGATTGTGATGTTTGGAACGTTAACCCTTTAAGCTCTGAAGATGTTTTTAAAGGGGATACCCAAAGGCTCGTAACTCAACAACAAAACAAAAAACAAAACAAAACAAGGATGTTCAAGTTTTTGGTATCACTGTAAAGAAAACTTAATTATGATTAATTCTGAGATTCTCAGCCTAAGAAACTGATGAAAACTCACAAATAAATTGATTTTTTTCTGATTTTTCATTATATATCTCTGGGTGTAAAAAAAAGGTTGCACCGAAAAATTGCTTTGTTCCCATCCCAACATTTTGTGTTGATACGACAAATCAATCAAAAGTTCCAACATTACAAATATAATTGATCATCGTGTCCAAAAACATCTCCAAACAAATAAAAGATAATAATTGTACATAAGAACTAATTACACATGCAAACACAACAATGACTAAAGGTTTGCATAGCATGCAGACATGATTTTAGTCATGAGATTTCACAGAATGAGTTTCATTCTGTGTCATTTGAGTCATCATTGAGTCTGTGTCATGTATTTGGCGCCATCTCCTGGTGGTCATATGTAACATTGTGCTTCATGTGGATTATCTAATGATCTATACATCTGATTATCTTGTGTGTGGACTCGTTTGAAAGATAATCACTGACTCTAAATAATGATGTGTGATATTTTATGTTCCGTTTATGTTTCGTGAAGTTATAAGTGAAAACGCTGCATATAAGCAACACCAGCATAATTGTTAAAGACATATATTTAGCTGTTACTCGCTATATTTTTATCTGTGAGTAAAACAAATCAGCTGGTTGTATTTTACTCTTTGAGAACTTTCCAACAACATATGACACATGAATATTTGATGAGTTTGATGTTTTTACTGATTGCAAAAATATGTAGTGCAAAATTATTAATAAATAATCAAAACGGAACACTTCTGTGGACATTGTGGTTTATACTTGCAACAAGCTATACTTTAAAAAAAAAATTCAAATAGTTTATTTTGTATATATTTTTTTATTACATTCAATAGTCCTAATGTTTTGCAGTAATGAGATATTAGGCAGGACATTTTTGTAACAATAAATGAATAGAGATGCTGGACCAAACAAACACCACTAAATATGATAAATGGTGATATTAAATGAGTACCCAGTAAATGTCTTCATTTAATAATATTATGATTGCTTTTGCAGTATGTTTGCAACACAACTGTGTCTTTCTTTCAGTAGGAAGGAAGGAAACGCAGTTCAAGATTTCCTGTTTTTCCTGGATTTGTTTGTTGTAAAAAGGTGACTTCATGCGAGCTGCTTATAGAACAGAATACAAGTCAGTCACCACGGAAACAAAAGACATTTTCCAGTGCTGTAAAGCCATCAGGCCTGCTTGTTCACTTCTGAGGGATCCCTTAGAAACCACTAACAATGCAGTTCAGTTTCATGTTGGGGTTCCAGCTGGAATTACACAGAGATGCTGCAGATACTGAGTTCATCATACTGTTAGTGCTTATTTATTGGTGTTTGCTAAAACAAGAGTCACTATTTTTACAAATCACACTTACTATTTTCACCTGGAAAACCCCATTGACTTATACTGAAACAGCGACTCCAGTCAACCTCTTCAACTCTAAAGGGGGCGCTATATTGTGAAAGAAATGTGTGCATAACATGCTCAGTTCCCCGTATACAAAAGTTAGACATATCATATGTCGTTTGAAAGCTTAGAATCTGAACTTTACAGAGATAATATCACTTTTGCATTTATGTTGCTTAAAAAAACAAAATAAGGCTGTGACGAGGAGGAGGGCCTGGCCGGGTTGTGATGATGCGTGGCCGGTGCTTTGTAATTCTTTTGAAAATCTTTTAATCTGTGGTATAAGGGCAACAAAATAAACTGTACAGTCACATTACTGAGATTGAGAGCTTTCATTTGATGTCTATTTAAGAGCTATTTTATAGACTTTTATATTCATGTTAATATTTCTACCACATAACCACTAGGTGGCGCTTATTTGCATTGCGGATGTTTTAATGCCTTTGTAACAGTTAAAGGACGGGCAAGGAGGCGGCGGGAACCAGCTGAACAGTAAACATAAAGTTTAATTAGAAACTCGACATAAAAACAAACAAACAAACGCAGACACAGCGGGAGAGCGAGATAAAGGGGAGCCGGAGAAACCCACGTGGCCATGTCGTGTGTGTGTGTGTGTGTGTGTGTGTCTGTTTATGTTTGACACCTAGATTGAGCTTCTAGTCCACTCAGGCCGAGATATTCAATTAAACAACAAGAGTGGTGCATGGGGTTCTCATAGAAATTAGAGCAATTTTAGGCATTTAGTCCACAGTATGTGTAAATAGTGAGCTTTTAAATTTGAGGGTGAAAAATTGCTGGCGGCAGCTCAGTTTTTAGTTTCTCAGATTTTGTGAGTGATGCACCATTTAGAAAAGAAACATCATTGTGTCAGAAGAATCTGAGACCTCGTGAGTCATTAGCTGTAAATGTGACAGTCTAAACATCTGCATTAAACACGACCGCAGGAGTCAGAACCCACAGCAACACCTGGAAACGCTTACCTGTTACCATAACAACTCCAAATACATCATCCATACATTACTATGTGGTAAATCAAGAGATAAACACATTGAGTATGTGTATATATATAAAAGAATAGCATGTGGATTGAAATTAAGATTATTGTTTGGATCCTCAGTTATATAGAGAATACCACAGTGTCTGTTAGCATTCAGGCCCAATAAAGCCAAAGTATGCAAAACACACATGATCATAGTGTAAATGACTTCAAAGCTCTGGAATGAATTATAAGTGATCACCACCAAACATGTAAAAGCAGGAATTTATTCAAATACATTTGGTCATAAATCTAGAAGCTTGTGAAACTGCAATCTTAATCCCTAATGTCCTAGATTAGCCATTATAGCCAATAATATATACATTTACAGAAATATACACACTGTGCACGCCATTTTGTGGTCTGTTCTGCATAATGCGGCGGCTCATTTTTGCTTATCGCTGCCCATTTGGTACGTTTCGTGGCCAACGCACCGGCCCACTCGGTTCTCCCGATGGCCACCCGTCCCCGATCGGCCCCAGTGCGTCGGCAAATGTATGCCAGATTACCAGTCCAGCCCTTACTGTGCCACTCAGATGACAAGAGTCACGAATGGCAAAAACACATGCCAAGGTTGGCGTCAGCACACAAGTGTGGATTATCTGTTGTACTGAAGGTGGCGCTGTCAAACTGCTCAGGTACATTCAGGACATGATGTCAACGACGCATACCAAACTTCTTATAAATCTGACCATGCATTCAAAAGATATTTAACTTTTATTATATATTAACTAAATTGAATATTGCTGATATTGGCATCGTTGAAATCCTCATGGCACGAGACACCAAACTCATGACTTTAGGACATTTTTAGGACAGATAGCTCGACCCATAGGTGGCGCCATCACCAAACTCTGCACGTACCCTCAGATCATGGTCCTGATGAAACATGCCAAGTTTCGTTTCAATACGACAAACCGTTGGCAAGATTCAGCCTCACTTCCTGTTTTATGTCCACCTCGTTAAATTTGTGTTGGCACAACTTTTCAACAATATCTAAAATCTAAATGTGGTATTATTCAAACTCTGTGGATCAGTCTGGAGATGATTTTGAGCCACTGTTTAGGCAAATCAAGCAAAGTTCGCATCAATAGTAGCGAATAAACGATAAACGCCATAATCCAAGATGGCGGCCACTGTAATGGGCGGAGTTTAAATGTAAGTGGTCCGTTAGTATCATCAGGAGGAGAGTAATTACATGCAAGAAGAATGTATCGGACAAACGGTTCAAAAGATGCGCACAAAAGAAAAGTGATTTTTTTGAACTGATGGTGGCGCTATAGAGTTTGTCCTACAGAACGCACATTTGGTATGGGGTTATTCGTGCTCAGAAAATAATGTTTAACACAGACTTCATTTAACTTTTAAATCCAAAACTGTCAATATAAAAACCCATTGAAAAATCCCCAAAATGCTCATTCTCTTCCAGAAAAGCTCTACAAAGTGTACAGTAGCTTGTTTCCTCTGTAATGCCACGTTTCAAACACCCAGTAAATGTTTGTAGTTTGTGTAACAGAGTCGAGTTACAGCTACTGAATATATTTTTAACTCAAAAGTTTTGATGTGTCCTTCATGAAGCAATCTTCTCAACGGCAGGTCAAACTCCACTGAAACTCACTAAACAAACAACATCATGTTCCACTGGAAAACACGGAAGAGTCGTTTTGGGTAAAATCATAATGAGATTGAGCTAATCCAAAAACAATCCTGTAAACTGCATCATGTTGCTGTTGTTTGTGAGTGTAAATGGTCTCAGTTTTGACCGCACCCATAACAGCAACGATGACACATTCATGAGATTTCTCATTATATAAATATATATATTTAATTCAATGACATTTCAATGCGATATGTGGGTGAATCATACAAAACCTGTCATATTTATCAGAAATCAAAATCAATACATTTTATTTTGCATAATGAAAATGAAGCCTATTTTTGGAACAATTTACATTATTGATGGTATGTGTTGTATTGCCCTTATTAAATATTTAATAAAAGTAATATTTAATATTTTAAATAATAGATTAAATTAGAGGTCAACCTATAGTGGATTTTGTGATACTGATAACTAAGGTGGTGGGAAAGGCCGATAACCGTTTATTCGGTCAGAAGTTTTTAAAATCAATTTATAAAATGTTAACAAAATATACATAAATTCTTTCTTTACTATGGCGGGCAAAGACAAAGAGTACAAAATGAAAAAGATCCCAAAAAAAAAGAAGATTTGGTGCATAACGTGGGACTTTTATGTATAAACAAGCCCAAAACAAACCAGGGACTCTTATTTTGAAATGACAAAATGATCAAAAAATATATCGGCAACTATCGACAGATTTTTGCAGATAACTGATAGTTCTAAAAAGCAACTATCGGCACCGATTGATCGGTTAAACCGATATAACAGTCTACATCTAGTTTAAATAAAATATATATAAAACTAGTTTCAATAATAAATTAAGAAACTATATTAAGAAATTTTTTATTATTTTAATCATTGTATTACAGTATTACACATTGTAATATTACTGCATTACAGTAACTAGTACAATTATTGAGAATAATGAGAATGATAAAACTCAAAAGTACAACATTATGTAATTATTTAATTACTAATTAATTATTTAATTGTCATGAAAATAATGTCACAATTAGAGGTAGACCGATATATCGGTATATCAATTAATCGGTTGTAGAACTATCAGTTATCATTGGCAAAAATGGCAATAGTTGCCAATAGATTTTTTTGATATTTCAAAATAAAAGTCTCTGGTGTGTTTCGGGCTTTTCTTAAAACAATTGAGGTTAGCGTGAGACACTTACAATGGAAGTCAATCTTTGGAGGTTTTAAAAGACAGAAACGTGAATCTTATAATTGTATAAAAGCACTTTTTGGTAAAATGGTCTGCAACATCACACGGATGCGGTTAGTAAGAGATTTAATCACGCTAAAATCATGTTAACATACATATTGTTGACGTCTCGCGTCTATACTTTTGAAACGGGAGTATTTTAACGTTGACTTCCATTGCAAGTGTCTCACTATTGCTGAGATTTTTGCTTGAATTATCAATTAATTGGTGCCAATAGTTGCTTTTTGGAAATATTAGTTATTGGCAAAAATGTAATCTAAATTTCAAAATAAAAGTCTCTGGTGTGTTTCGGGCTTGTTCATACTTAAACGTTCTGCACCAAATCTTCATTTATTCTGGTTATTATTGGGATTTTGCTTGAATAAAAAACAAAAAACTTCATCTGGGATTTCATACATTTTGGACTTTGTCTTTAGCCACCATAGTAGAGAGAAAATACTTTTTTTGTTGACATTTTAAAATTGATTTTAAAAACTACCGACCGATTAATCAGTATCGGCAAGATCCACTATCGGTCGACCTCTAGTCACAAATCAAAAATGTGTTTCTGCTATCCAAAATCTATTTTCAAGTTGCTTGCTTTTGATTTTTGGGTGCAGAATGATCTAGATGTTTGAGTGAGATTCAGCAAAGCATGCAAAAAACTTACAGTTACAGTACAACATCAAACCATACCAACACAGGAAGTGCCTAACTCACATTTCTATAAAACTATTTCTCACATGTGCTCAGCGTGTGTGCGCAGAGTGAGTGAAAATGGAAGCACGTGATCATTTGACCCTGAAACCAAAGACGTCATCACTTGTTCACTCATAGGGTCAGATATATAATCACAGGGACGACAACTGACCAGTACGCCTCAGTCCTGACCTCCGGCTCATAAACCCAAACACACTTTCACACTCAATACAATGTAAATGTGCCGTTCTGGTACACTACACCTCGTCAAGAAGATTCAACCACAGTGCACTGGATATATATATAGATTTTATTATTTCTCAGCATAACAAATAAGTCAAAATAAAACGAAGCATTTAGCCTTAATTTAGTCCGAGAACAGGAGGCTTGGTGTGATTGGTGCGGTGCATGGATACAGTTGGAGGAGGAGAGCTGGTACCAGAACCACAACAGAGACGGGTTAACGTGGTCGGATCCACTCGAGTGCGTACTAAATTCAAAAGGACAGTTTTGAGTAAATCTCCATGTTTAGGGGTACATAATGTCGTGTTTTGTGGAGCACCTCTGGTTTGTCTCATCAATAAAAAGCCCAAAACGGTGTGAATGCGAAGTTGAAATGGAAGCTCACGGACAATAACAAAACGGGAACTATCTTCATGGAAAAATACTTTTCTGTTGTTGAAATTCTGCATGTATTTGTGTTTTATCAGAATGCTCTGTACTGTGGATATTCTCTTTACATTCATTATACGTGATGGCACGGAGGTACACAAATAAGCTGCCATTTAATGGACTAATAACTGGATCATCAGACAAATAATCAGAATAAACAAAAACCATTTCCATGTCAATCAAGGGACAAATCGTCATTTAACTGAAATGGAAAAGCTTCTGAAAATAACACTTTACACCGCATAAAGTCATTTTCTTTCAGTATTCATGTATTGTTTTCCAGTAAAAATGTCTAAAAAGTTCAATACAAGTTCAGCTCGATCGACAGGATTTGCGACACAATATTAATAACCACAAAAACACATTTTTAATTTGTAAAATGGAACCGTAACTTTCTTTAAACACTTAATTAATTAATTATTTAATTGTCATGAAAATAATGTCACTTATTAGAGGTAGACCGATATATCGGTATATCAATTAATCGGTGACGATAGTTGCTTTGTAGAACGATCAGTTTTCATTGGCAAAAATGGCGATAGATGACAATAGATTTTTTGATATTTCAAAATAAAAGTCTCTGGTGTATTTCGGGCTTTCTTTAAACACTTGAGGTTAGCGTGAGACACTTACAATGGAAGTCAATCGTTGGAGGTTTTAAAGACAGAAATGTGAATCTTATAATTGTATAAAAGCACTTGTTATTCGTGCGGATTATTCGAGCTGTAAAGTTGCTTAAATCGCCGTTTTAGGGTTTAAAAGTTCAAGGTGTCACGTCGCAACGACGACGAAGTTGTAAAATTGTCTGTAACGTCACACGGATGCGGTTAGTAAGAGATTTAATCACGCTAAAATCATGTTAACATACATATTGTTTACGTCTTGCGTCTATACTTTTGAAATGGGAGTATTTTAACGTTGACTTCCATTGCAAGTGTCTCACTATTACTGAGATTTTTGCTTGAATTATCAATTAATCGGTGCCGATAGTTGGGTTTGGAACTATCAGTTATTGGCAAAAATGGCGATAGTTGCCAATTGATTTGTCTACATTTCAAAATAAAAGTCTCTGGTGTGTTTCGGGCTTGTTCATATTTAAACGTTCTGCACCAAATCTTCATTTATTCCGGTTATTATTGGGATTTCCATTGCAAGTGTCTCACTATTACAGCGATTTTTGCTTTTTTTAAGAAAACAAGAGACGAGTCGAAATTATTAATGTTTTTGATAATCAACATTATGCCACAAATGCTGTCGATTGAGCTCAATTTATATTGAACCCCAAAATATTCCTTTAAAATAAGATGCAAGCGCATTGCATAGATAACAAGGCTTGATTTCAGATCATATATATGGTCATATATGGTTTATTTTTCTTTATAAACATAAATCTAACTATGTTTAGTCAGTTTGCCAATGGTGCAATAAAATAGCTTGAATTCAAGTCTAACTATTGTATGTTTTGTATTGTATTTTACTAATAAACAGACAAAAATACTGAAGAACATGAATTTAGCCGTATAAGGAATATTCGAAGACGCTTAAACATTCGAAGTGAATTACGAGCGAGCCAAAAAAAGAATGGGCGCCAGAAAGAAAAGTCGTGTTAAATTTCGATGAAATCAAAGAATAGAAAAAAAAATGTAACTTTACACACAGATCTGCCAAAGTTATTCTTTAATTGCTTCTAGTTGCCGCTCTTTTCCGTATCGATGCGTTACGATTTGTAATTAGATGTAAGCCAGGTGAGCCCTTCGTAGAGTCCGTCGCCCGTCGTGGCGCAGGACGGCTGGACGTACCAATTCCTATCTCGAATCCGGGTCAGCCCGAGCTTCTCTTGGATCTCGTGTGGTTTCATGGCGTCGGGAAGGTCTTGCTTGTTGGCGAAGATCAGAATGATGGCGTCCCTCATTTCGCGATCGTTGATGATGCGATGCAGCTCCTGTCTGGCCTCGTCGATCCGGTCTCGATCCGCACAGTCCACTACGAAGATCAGTCCCTGGGTGCCGGTGTAGTAATGCCGCCACAGCGGTCGGATCTTGTCCTGACCGCCGACGTCCCAGACGTTGAACTTGACGTTCTTATAGGTGACAGTCTCCACGTTGAATCCCACGGTCGGGATGGTTGTGACAGACTGTCCCAGTTTCAGTTTGTAAAGGATCGTGGTCTTTCCCGCCGCGTCAAGTCCAAGCATCAATATTCTCATCTCCTTGTTGCCGAAGATCTTTGAGAGCATCTTCCCCATCTTGTTGGCTGTGCATATATTATATTTGTCGCAAGGAGAACAATTCGGAGGATATTTGGTCTTGCAGCATGTGAGAAGTCACGAAATATTGCTTTGTTGCGTTTCAGACTTCAATATGGAACTTAAGAGCCATTGGTTTAAAAATGCAACAGTGACTCACATGGGATGAATCTAGTTCAGTATGCATAAGGGGAAATAGAAACCACTATGTAGGCAAGTTGAGTTGCGTACTACTGAGGGTGCACAATCAAGAGCAACTGTGAAAATCCAGCAAAATAAGATAAGATCTTTAAACCTGAAGCTGTGTAGATCTATAACAGGCCTTTCTGCTCAATTCAGACTTCCTTCTTGAGTTCATTCGGTTTAATTCCTTTTTTAAGACTTCTGATCAGCAGTTTTGGTCTTCAATGAGTCCAAATGGGAATTGGGCGAGTAAAAAAAAGTCCAAAGGTCACTGATTCATCACGGGTTTCCCTCTTCTGTCCCTGAAACACAAGAAAAAGCGGATGAAGAAAAGGGAGGGGTGTCAAAGACAACTTTAATCGGCCACTCATATTCGTCTACTTTACCTAGGAGTCCTACTCGCACTAAAAAACTCTAAACGTGACTGTATGAGAGCTATAACGAACGCTAGTTTACCTTCAAATAACATCCCCCATCTCTCTCTCACCCCGGGTCGGTTCTCGCCCCTCTTTCCTCTCCGGCTGCTCTTTCAGTCCCGGTTGTATGCTGCTGCTGCTGTCGATATTACCGGAAAAGGTGTGGATCTGCAACCGCCGCCACTTCCGCTCTCTCTCGCTCACACGCACTCGTGTAATCCAATCCTACTACGGTGAAGGCGAGGCTATTAACATTCATGACGTTTGCCTCCGCCATTGGAAGAGCGGCATCTGCGTCAGCACTGTTCGTTGATATTCATGAGCAAATAATTCGCAGTATAAACGCTCTCAGGCATACACATATATTTTACATTCACATTTAGTAATTTAGCAGACACTTTTATACAAAACCGACTGGATAAATGGTGTAAAACACAAGTACATTTTAATCATTTTGTACGTAAGCAACTTCCGCATGACGTAATTATTATTCATGAGATGAACCTTCGCTGTAGTAGACTTCGAAAGGCGAATTAAGCGCGAACTGAATGAAATGGACGTAAACCGGACTGGGAAGAATATAAATGTGCTTTTCGCGGCTCGACTGTTAAAATAAATGGCTTTTTCCGTTTAATGAAACGTGTCTAATGTGAGAGAGGATCATTTGAGGGGTTTTAGCACACGTTTCCTTCCGATCCAGACACCCTGCCCGTGGCATATTCACGTCGAAGGGGCGGAACTCATGACGTACCATTGAGTTCAAAAAATGCCTCCTTTTTTTTCTTTTTTTTTTTTTAAATAAACATGTCAAATTGATTTTTTTTTCCAGATATATTTTGTCTACGTATCAAATAAGCAGGCCTCTAAGGTTTTATTTATTTTTGAAAGAATATACATGTTTACATCCAGTATGTGGCATTCAGTCTTGGGTGTAATCTAATATATAATCAAGTTATATAATTACTTTTTAGTATTAAAATTACTGTAGTGCATTACATTTCAAATTATTGTAATCAGATTACAGTTACTGTCTTTCAATGAAGGTAATTACTTACTGTTTTATACTATGGTGACACTTATTTTTTATATATTTTTTTATTTTATCCCCAATTTCTCCCCAATTTTGGAATGCCTAATTCCCACTACTTACTAGGTCCTCATGGTGGCGCGGTTACACGCACAATCCGGGTAGTAGAGGACATGTCTTAGTCGCCTCCGCTTCTGAGAGCGTCAATCCGCGCATCTGATCACGTGACTCGTTGTGCATGATACCGCGGAGACTCACAGCATGTGGAGACTCATGCTACTCTCCACGATCCACACACAACTCACCACACGCCCCATTGAGAGAACCACTAATCACCACCACGAGGAGGTTACCCCATGTGACTCTACCCTCCCAGGCAACTGGGACAGTTTGGCTACCCCATGTGACTCTACCCTCCCTAGCAACCGGGACAATTTGGTTACCCCATGTGACTCTACCCTCCCTAGCAACCGGGACAATTTGGTTACCCCATGTGACTCTACCCTCCCTAGCAACCGGGCATATTTGGTTACCCCATGTGACTCTACCCTCCCTAGCAACCGGGACAATTTGGTTACCCCATGTGACTCTACCCTCCCTAGCAACCGGGCCAAATTGGTTACCCCATGTGACTCTACCCTCCCTAGCAACCGGGCCAATTTGGTTGCTAAGGAGACCTGACTGGAGTCACTCAGCACACCCTGGATTCAAACTCATGACTCCAGGGGTGATAGTCAGCGGCAATACTCGCTGAGATACACAGACCCCAGTGACACATATTTCTAAAATAACGTAATATATATAGAATAATTACATGAATTACATTAACATGTACGTCTGTTTGCATTTCTGTGACAACTGAAGGGTGTGTGCCGCCTAACGAGTCAATAAACAGAGGAAAATAGACATTATTTCAAATTCGTTAAGTTGGAAAACCAAAGCTTATTTATTGAGAAGTGTTGTGGAAAGTAATCAGTAAAAGTAATCTGATTAGTTTTTGGACGTAAGTAATCAGTAAAGTCAGTAATCTGATGACAATTTTAGTTTAGTAATTAGCAATTTGTATTGAATTACTTTTTGAGTAATTTACCCAACACTGGTGGCATTACATTTAATCATAATCTTGGTCCTTTGTCACAACAATCCAAAAATTATAATTTTACACGTGATAAAGTCAGAAAAAGTACATTTAATTTTATTACTATAAATAGACTATTTCAAATAATACAAGACTATTTTATATCAAGCATCAAGTTAATTATTAGTTTTAGATATCAATTTAAATATTTTGTAAATATCAGTTTTATAATAGTTTACATAAAACAGGCTTTCTCTGTGCATGTAGGTATGCTCGATGTGTTAATTAAATTCCATCTGAATTAGGAAGTATTTTTTTAATAATTAAAGAAAGAAAATCATATGTTTTAGATCATATTTAACACAAAAGCAATTCCGAAAATCTTCACTTGCTGTCCAGCAACACAATCAATCACACACACAAAGAAAACTCTAGAAATGAAGAAAGCTTTTATTTGTGCTATTCTTGACCACTTACAAGTCAATGATGGACATTTTAAAGATTTAAAAGATTTAGGCATTTTAGAGTCGTTTATAGAAAGCATGTTTTTATATATATATATATGGGTCAATAATTGAATTATTATATACAATGACTTCACATTTATATAACATATGCTGCTGACACATGTATAATGTTTTCAAGGTAAACAAGTCATATGTTGTACATCAGTATGTTGAAATAAATATTATAATAGTATTAAATGTTGTCCTGTATTTTAATTTTATAGCCTGGGCCATGAAATGCCCTCTATCGGATACTTTACAAACAGTGTTGGGTGTAAGGCATTACCAAGTAATTAATGACTGTAATTAAATTACTTTTTCATTGAAAAAAGTAAAGTAAGGGATTACTCTTAATTTTTCAGTGATTTAATTACAGTTACTTCTGATGGTAATCGTGTTAAATACTGCGTAGACCACAGAACAATTCTATATGAAACAATGAATCGAAATGCAAAGTCTAATATTAAATATTTGTTTTCTAATTTAACGCTTTAACACACACACACACACACACACACACACACACACAGTTTTTATGTTTATTTAAATTCATACAGAAGCCCTACACCTACCACTAAAACCTAACTCTAACTCTAACCTCACCCCTACCACTAAATAGAACCCTAAACCTAACATTAGTAACAGCGAATGAGACTCTCGCGAGATGTGGGGTTATCTTCTAGACAGCCATGAATTAAATTTTTTTTAAATACCGCAGTGCGCAGGCGCAGAATATTCTTGCCCTTCTCTGATCGCGCGACGCAGCGGTTGTTGAAGACCACATGTTTATCAAACACATACAACTTCGAAGAAGTTACCAAAATACCTGCTATTTCAACCCAGTTTCATGGAAGACTCTGGTGAGTATCCACCCCATCGCGGATTTCCAGCACTGAATGTTCGCTTTCTGTGGTTTTGTCCTGAAGAGACTAAATGAACGGCGTCGAGTCGACATCAGCTAGCAGGCCGAAAACAGACAGTTGGACTCGAAGGCGGGTTTACAGGCTATTTTAAATATTTTTTTGTTGATTTTGTTTCCAATGTACGCTCTTAAACATATTTGAATGGGTTCCGTCGCGTTTGAACCCAGCTTTGAGGAAAACAAACGAAGATATAGGCCTGCAATGTTTTTAAACTAACTTCGACGCGTCATCGTGTCGTTTGACCCGGAAACCATTAATACACATGAACGATCTGTTTACGTCTTTAGTGTTAAAGCATGTTTGTGAGTTTGAGTACAAGTCTATACAGGTCTGATTTGATTATATACACTTATTAATCGAAACACAATTATTAATCTGGATGCAGATGCTCTTAATATTAATATAATCTGTAACATACGGATCTGTATAAGGGCCATTAATATATGCGAGAGCTCCAGTGACAAACACTTGAAAAACTTTTATTTATTTCTACAGTATTAATTGATTCAATAATTTTAAAGCCATGTGTTGGGTTTAATATTTTACCAAGTAATTACTGCAATTAAATAACTTTTTCATTGAGTAAAGTAAGGAATTACTCTTAATTTTTCAGTAATTTAACTAGTTACTGTATGTTGATTTTAATTGTTAAATAATGTATAGGCTGTAGAACAATTCTATATAAATCAATAGTGATTTTAACCCTTGTTCGACCTTTGGGACATTTTTATCTTTTTCATCTTTGTTTTTTATCGACCATATTGGCTGTGTTAATGCCAGCGGCATAAATGTTGCCAAAGGTGTGTATTTTTGGGGGGATTTTCATATTTCAACTTCTGTTTCTATAATACATCTGTAATAGACAAAATAGTTACACTCAGGAGTGTTATGAAAATGTCCTCATTGAAACCCATTAAATCAGCAGTATGTGATCCCAGAGCCATTAAAGTATAAAATCATGAATTCTGTGATATTATACTTTAATTCCAGAGCCCTGACTTCAAAATTTTCATTATAATATTTTCCACCAGATGGCGCCAATATTCTCATGTTTATCCTGTGGAGCAAATACAAGCTTTTCCCCTATTCTCTGTTTCCTGTATTATAGAGATCTGCAGGACAACTGAATACATGATGCAGCTAAAAGTGTGTGTGTGTGTTTTGGTATGGATAATAAGAGTGTGTTTTGTATGTGTGTATTGAGAAATGTGGGTGTAAAAAAACAACAGTGGCATTATGTAAACAAACTGTTTTTTAAAATTTAAATGGTTAAATCCTGAAAATTAATGTATGGTATTTATGATCTTTATCAGAATATGACATTTATGAATTTAACATCTAATGTTAAAATGTTTTCTAATTTAACATGGTCCCTTAAATTCTTTGCCAGTTCATGAATAATTCGATTTTATGATTTATTTGAAAGAATTAAAGGAACAGTTTTCATCTGGTTGAGTTTGATCAGGTTTTTAGAAAGTAATTACAAATTAGTAATGCAAATTCAATGTACAAATTCAGACTTATTACAGTAGTAATTAGTACAGTAATCTAGTTACACTGTAGAAGATGTTATTATCAGTTAGTAATTAATAACTTTTTTTTGTTGCATAAATTAATCATCACTGGCTGTAAACAACCAACTGAAAGTTATTACAATGGAAATAAATGGGGACGATCCATAAAATACTCCCTAACTGCATTTCCATCCAAGTGTTTTTTTTTTGCAACAAAAGGTGCAGCGCATCAAAAAGTTTACAGAAATACCTGATGGAATCGCAATTTATCGCAATTTATAATGTCGAAAAGACATTAATGCAAAAATATGCAACACAAATATCTCATGCACCGGTCATCGACAAGTGCAAGGAGAACAAATGAACGGCCACAGTTTGTGATTAATTTGATCACGCTAGACATCCGTTTATTTATTAAAGTTGCTTTTCCACACTATTCCAAATAATAGAGCAGTCATGGAATTAGCCCACAATATAAAATAAATCATTTTTGTGCAGAATGATGTTTTAAATGTAAAATAAATTCACAATAATAGGAGAAAATCTTCAGTGTGTTTTTTGGAACAATAACATATAGCCCAATTCTATTAAAATATTGTTTAACTTTTGAAAACGTGCCAGCAAAATTCCCTGTATTAAATTAACAATATAAATTACCAAACGATTTTTATTTTTAGTCCTATATAATTGCCTTTACACAAACTTAAATTAGCTTTACCCTGTTCTGTAGATTAATGAAGTCGGCTGAATAACATTCTCAGAATGTTCTAGACTTTTCTCAAGACTATAAATTATCAGAACAATTTGTCCAATGTGGAGTTCACTTTCAGAAAACGAGCTTTTGGTTATTTTAAAAACATTAACATATTTTAAATCTAACCTTCTACCATAGATTGCATTTGCTGAGCTTCTTCATAAAATGTAAATTGCATTTTGATGCTAAAATTAATTTTAGATGAAATTCAAGTTCTGTTTGTCATTAAAAGTTGCTGGAAATATATATTTATATTTAATATGAAAATGTTTATTTTCTCTCTTTACACTGTCTTGAGGGTCTAAACGGTTTTTGATTTGTGTTTTGGTCACATGACGACAAAACGGCTGCCTACATGCTTGACTGGTTACACCACATTACATTTTTGACTAAGCCCCAGAATAAATCTCTAAATGACTTTGAACTCACCTCAGTAATCAAAACAAGTTAATCATTATAGAGGTGTATTCAAGTAGTCTTTTGAAGAGAATTGCACTTATAATGTATTTTTTGGTAATTTGATAGATCTGGACAAAAAAGTTAGTGCCACATCATTGACCCGTTTGCCAACCGCTTGTGTATGCTTGTCATCAGTTGTTCCATGGACCTTAGAAAACAATCAACTTTAGAGCGTTTCAATATCTGAAACTAAAATCCTGAGATCCTAGAAATGGACCTGGCTTTGGTTTAAAGTAAATGCCATTGAAATGAGCATTTCCCAATTTTTCTTTAACTATTATGCATACAAACAAATATTAACTAAATTATTAATTATTTCAATCTGTCTGTTTCAGGTGATCCCATGATGGGAATGCTAGACACAAGTTCTCCTGAAAGTGGGGACACTATGGAAGCTACGGCGGCCAATTATGGCACAGATCTCACCGCTCCTGACTGGACTACAGCACAGGTTCCTCTCGCCAATTCAGAAGGTCAAGAATGCGATCAGGTGCCACAGGCGATCGCCACTGAACCGAACCAGCTCTACTCGATAGACCATATTAAAACTGCAGCAGATGACGTCAACCAGAAGTCCAGTGGGTCGGACCCCAGTCTAGATAACTCTGTGCAGGCAGTCGCACAACTGTCAGAATCAAATGGAGAGCATACGGACCAATCAGCAGAGCAGGCGGCCGGCGACTCGGAGAGCCCTTCGAACATGGAGCTTGAGGACGTGCCCAAAGAGGGAGCAGAACCAGCCACAGATTCGACTGAGGCACAAGAGCCTGAACATCCCTTAGAGTATGAGAGGCTCTATAAGGTTGTGGAAGATGATCCTGAAGACTTCAACGGCTGGGTTTACCTTCTGCAATATGTTGAACAAGAGGTACCGGTGGATGCCTTGTGAAAATGCTATTAAATAAAAAATGGTATAGATATATGTTGATTTATACTGAGATGTTTTTAACTTTCAGAATCACCTGGTGGCTTCAAGGAAGGCGTTTGATGCGTTTTTCCTACACTATCCGTACTGTTATGGATATTGGAAGAAATACGCAGATATCGAGAAGAAAAATGGCTTCATTCAGGTTGCAGATGAGGTACGTAAGGTTTCACTTAAAAAATGTCTATACTTCAATTACTTAAGTCTAACTTATATTTACTCACAGACAAAAATATAGCGATTAATAGCTAAGTATTATGTTGGTGTTGATTATATGCTGCTTTTTTGCTTCTAACCTCACGAACATTAAACGGAACATAAAACATCACATATCATTATTTAGAGTCAGTGATTATCTTTCAAATGAGTCCACACACAAGATAATCAGATGTATAGATCATTAGATAATCCACATGAAGCACAATGTTACATATGACCACCAGGAGATGGCGCCAAATACATGACACAGACTCAATGATGACTCAAATGACACAGAATGAAACTGAATGAGATGATTATCTTTCAAACGAGTCCACACACAAGATAATCAGATGTATTGATCATTAGATAATCCACATGAAGCACAATGTTACATATGACCACCAGGAGATGGCGCCAAATACATGACACAGACTCAATGATGACTCAAATGACACAGAATGAAACTCATTCTGTGAAATCTCATGACTAAAATCATGTCTGCATGCTATGCAAACCTTTAGTCATTGTTGTGTTTGCATGTGTAATTAGTTCTTATGTACAATTATTATCTTTTATTTGTTTGGAGATGTTTTTGGACACAATCATCAATTATATTTGTAATGTTGTAACTTTTGATTGCTTTGTCGTATCAACACAATTATTCTCAGATGCGGTTGACATGATCGGGAACAAAACAAAAGCAAACAAAACCTTATTTACACCCAGAGATATATAAGAAAAATAAAGTACATTTTTGGTTACTTTTTTTTGGATTTTTCAGCAGTTTCTTAAGCTGAGTGTCTCAGAATGGTTCAATCTATATCGTTAAAAAATGTGAAACGTTTTCTTTACAATGATACCAAACACTCGACCCTCACAGTTTTTTTTTCTTGTCGAGCGATAAGCCTCTAATTTTGGGTATGCAACTGAAACAGGAAATCTTTAAAAACACCTTCAGAGCGTAAAGTCTTAAAATGATTTCATCTCTATTCTTTTTAAAGCTGTTGGAGAATGTCATGTTGTTAAAAGCATTGCACAAATGTATTGAATTTGAATGTAATTTTTCTCAGGTGTATCGACGAGGTCTTCAGGCCATTCCGCTCAGTGTTGACCTTTGGCTTCATTACATCACGTTCCTGAGAGAGAACCAAGACACCAGCGATGGAGAGGCAGAAAATCGCATCAGAGCGTATGTACACTCCTCTGTCTTGCTTTGTAGAAAATTAACACCCTGAATTAATAAAAGGTATCATTTTGAATATATGACTAGTTGCAGTGGAAATATTGTAGCACTCAAATGACCTGGGTGCTTTCTTTCAGGTCCTATGAGCATGCAGTCCTCGCCTGCGGTACAGATTTCCGTTCTGACCGTTTGTGGGAAGCGTATGTCGGCTGGGAGCTGGAGCTGGAGAAGCTGGCCAATGTCACAGCCATCTATGACCGTGTCCTCTGCATTCCTACACAGCTGTACTCGCAACACTTCCAGAAGTATGTACTCCCTACGCGGTTTATTGTTATTACAGTGATTGCACGGCAGATCTGCTTACATTTTGGTTTAACTGCGGTCACTTTCAGGTTCAAAGAGCACGTACAGAACAACAACCCCAAGCACTTCCTGTCTGAAGAAGAGTTTGTGCAGCTCAGAGTGGAACTGGCCAATGCTAATAAACCCAACGGAGATGAGGCTCCTGGTGAAGAACTGCCACCGGGAACAGAAGACCTGCCCGATCCTGCTAAGGTGAGAGTGCCACCTGTTGTCTTTGGGGTTTCTAAACATGCCAGAGGTCGGGAGGGCCCTACCTGATCCTGGAGACAAGTAAAACTTGTACAGGTTTGAAGAGGTGTCTTTCCGTTAGCAGCCAGTGAAAACCTGAGGGTCCAGGTTGACATCCAATCAGGGACTTGGGACGAAATGACACCGTCCCCCAACCCCTCCCAGCACCAGGGCTTGGGCCACAGCTGATTCACTGGGTGTGCATACTGCGTACTGTTTCTGTCAAACTCAGGGTGATGTAAACACTTTGTGTAGCTGGACATCAGACGAGATAAGTTGTTTGTGCCTTCATGATGTCATGACTCAATGCGGTTTGTTTTGCTCTTTAGAGAGTGACGGAGATCGAGAACATGAGACATAAAGTGACCGAGACACGGCAGGAGATGTTCAACCAAAATGAGCATGAAGTCAGCAAGCGCTGGGCCTTTGAAGAGGGGGTGAGTACTTCAAAAAGGAGTTTTCAACCACTTAGTTACAACCAACCAAAACAACCTAGCAACTGATTTGTATCTACTAATCAATTATCCAAAACACCTAACCAACCACATAGCAACGCACTGGTGATCACTCAAAACACCATATTTACTGCATAACACCCTTGCAACCAACAATAACACCGTAACATCTGCATAACAATGCCCTGGCAACCACCCAGAACACCCTAGAAACCATATAACATTCCAGCATTCACCCATAATGTCCTAGCATGCCCTGGCATCCACCCAGAACATTCTAGCAATGTGCTTCCCGAACCTGTCCTGGAGGCCCTCCAACACTATAGCTATATCTTGGATATGCTTTGGCAACCACCCAGAACATCTTGGCAAGAGCCCTGGCAAACACAGAACACCCTAGCAACTGCATAGCAACACCTTGTCAACCACCCTGAACATTCTAGCAACTACATAACAATGCCCTGACAACCAGAACATTCTAGCAACTGCATAGTAATGCCCTGGCAACAACTCAGAACAATGTAGCAAGAGCCCTGTCAAACACCGAGAACACCTTAGCAACCACATGGCAATGCCTGGGCGAGCACCCAGAAACCTTTGCACCCACATAGTTACACCCTGGTTACCTAACAGTACATTCTAGCAGCTGCATAGTAATGCTCAGGTAACCACTTACAACACTCTAGAAACCACCCTAACAACCGCATAGCAACACCCTTGCAAACACCCAGAACACACTGGCAATTACAATGCCCTGGCAACCTAACAGAACATTCTTGCAACTGCATTTCATATACCCTGGTAAACACCCTAGCAGCTGCGTGGCAATGACCTGGCAAGAACCCAGAACACCTTAGCAACCGCATAGCAATGACCTGGCAAGCACCCAGAAAACCTTAGCAACCACATAGAAACACCCTGTTAACCTAAAAGAACATTGTAGCAACTGCATAGCCTCACCCAGGTAACCACCTAGAGCACCCTAGCATATGCCCTGGCAAACACCAAGAACACCTTAGCAACCACCCAAAAAACCTTAACCTCTGCATAGTAATACCCTTGAAAATATCCAGCACACCTTAGTAACCATGCAGAATACCTTAGCAACCACATAGCAACGCCCTAGCAACTGCATAGTACGCCCTGGCCAACACCCAGAACACCCTAGCAACTGCATAGCATATGCCCTGGCCAACACCCTGAACACCTTAGCAACTGTATAGTACGCCCTGGCCAACACCCAGAACACCTTAGCAACTGCATAATACGCCCTGGCCAACACCCAGAACACCTTAGCAACTGTATAGTACGCCCTGGCCAACACCCTGAAAACCTTAGCAACTGTATAGCAACCACATAGCAACGCCCTGGCAACTGCATAGTACGCCCTGGCTAACACCCAGAATACCCTAGCAACTGCATAGCATATGCCCTGGCCAACACCCTGAACTCTTTAATTTGCTTTCATTTATTGACAGTTGTTGGAGAATGGTGTCATAGGTTTATATTTCAGATATTCTAAACTGTCATTGTGCTCCTCTAGATCAAGCGTCCGTACTTCCACGTGAAAGCGCTGGAGAAGACCCAGCTGAGCAACTGGAGAGAGTACCTTGACTTTGAGCTGGAGAACGGCACACCGGAGCGCGTCGTGATTCTGTTTGAGCGCTGCCTGATCGCCTGCGCCCTCTACGAGGAGTTCTGGATCAAGGTAGTTAGACTGCCCTTTCGTAGTCCGCATCATTTCCTCTGTGCACCCCTTTGCTTCCCCATCAACGATATCTTCACTTCCACAGTAACACTTCCTGCACTCTTTGCGTGTAACGTTGATATTTGACTGTATCTGTTATATTAGGGGATGGCCCTGCTTGCCACACAAGATTTGACCCGCAGCATTTGCCAACTACGTTGCATCTCTCCGTCTACTTCTACCTTAAAGAAACTTATCTTATTGGTTCCATGAAGGTGCTGATGGGTTTAAAACAGAAATTCTCAAAACGATCTTGTCAATGGAAATTCAGCGGTGCGGGGATTTGAAATGAAAGCTTAATGTTTATGTCTTCTTTTCCCTGTTCTTCTGTTATGTCCTCTCTGTCACTTCCTCTCTTTCCTGTCCTGCTTTTTCTCTGAAGTACGCCAAGTATCTGGAGAGCTACAGCACTGAAGGAGTGAGGCACATCTACAAGAAGGCCTGCAGCATCCATTTGCCCAAGAAACCTGCCGTTCACCTCCTCTGGGCGGCCTTTGAGGAGCAGCAAGGTGAAGACTTTAACTTTGATTTTAAACTGCTCTAGGGCTAGGCGATAGGACGATGATGTCTTGACACTCATTGACAGATGATGATCAACTATATCAGTAAATGGTATCCCAGGGTGTGAAATTTGCACCCGCCGTCCGCTAAATGCAACCAGGCTGAATCCAGGTCCTGTATATATGGGTATTTCATGAGAGGTGGGTGACCTTTAAGATGTCTCAGAGTAACACACGACATGAAATGCTGATAAACACACAGACATATGATTGAAGAAACACACTTTAACAGACAAAAGAAAAGCCGTCAGTGCCCGTGCCTGACGCACTGTTTGTTCAGAGGCGTGCAGTTCTGAGATGCGGGTTGGCGCTGTTTTGGCGGCATGAGGGGCACCTACACAATATTAGGAAGGTGGTTTTAATGTTGTGGCTGATCTGTGTGTGTGTGTGTGTGTGTGTGTGTCTGTGTGTGTGTGTGTGTGTGTACAGTATCTCACAAAAGTGAGTACACCCCTCACATTATATCTTTTCATGTGACAACACTGAAGAAATGACACTTTGCTACAATGTAAAGTAGTGAGTGTACAGCTTGTATAACAGTGTACATTTGCTGTCCACTCAAAATAACTCCACACACAGCCATTAATGTCTAAACCGCTGGCAACAAAAGTGAGTACACCCCTAAGTGAAAATGTCCAAATTGGTACCAATTAGCCATTTTCCCTCCCCGGTGTCATGTGACTCGTTAGTGTTACGAGGTCTCGGGTGTGATTGGGGAGCAGGTGTGTTAAATTTGGTGTCATCGCTCTCACACTCCCTCAAACTGGTCACTGGAAGTTCAACATGGCATCTCATGGCAAAGAACTCCCTGAGGATCTGAAATAAAGAATTGTTGCTCTACATAAAGATGGCCGAGGCTATAAGAAGATTGCCAAGACTCTGACACTGAGCTGCAGCACGGTGGCCAAGACCATACAGCGGTTTAACAGGACAGGTTCCGCTCAGAACAGGCCTCGCCATGGTCGACCAAAGAAGTGGAGTGCACGTGCTCAGCATCATATTCAGAGGTTGTCTTTGGGAAATGGACGTATGAGTGCTTCCAGCATTGCTGCAGAGGTTGAAGGGGTGGGTGGTCAGCCTGTCAGTTCTCAGACCATACGCTACACACGGCATCAAATTGGTCTGCATGGCTGTCGTCCCAGAAGGAAGCCTCTTATAAAGATGATGCACAAGAAAGCCCACAAACAGTTTGCTGAAGACAAGCAGACTAAGGACATGGATTACTGGAACCATGTCCTGTGGTCTGATGAGACCAAGATAAGCTTATTTGGTTCAGATGGTGCCAAGCGTGTGTGGCGGCAACCAGGTGAGGAGTACAAAGACAAGTGTGTCTTGCCTACAGTCAAGCATGGTGGTGGGAGTGTCATGGTCTGGGGCTGCATGAGTGCTGATGGCACTGGGGAGCGACAGTTCATTGAGGGAACCATAAATGCCAACATGTACTGTGACATATTGAAGCTGAGCATGATCCCCTCCCTTTGGAGACTGGGCCGCAGGGCAGTATTCCAGCATGATAACGACCCCAAACACACCTCCAAGACGACCACTGCCTTGCTAAAGAAGCTGAGGGTGAAGGTGATGGACTGGCCAAGCATGTCTCCAGACCTAAACCCTATTGAGCATCTGTGGGGCGTCCTCAAACGGAAGGTGGAGGAGCACAAGGTCTCTAACATCCACCAGCTCTGTGATGTAGAAGAGAACTCCAGTGGCAGCCTGTGAAGCTCTGGTGAACTCCAAGCCCAAGAGGGTTAAAGCAGTGCTGGAAAATAATGGTGGCCACACAAAATATTGACACTTTGGGCCCAATTTGGACATTTTCACCTAGGGGTGTACTCACTTTTGTTGCCAGCGGTTTAGACATTAATTTAGACAGCTTGTATAACATTACACTGTTATACAAGCTGTACACTCGCTACTTTATATTGCAGCAAAGTGACATTTCTTCAGTGTTGTCGCATGAAAAGATAAAATCAAATATTTACAAAAATGTGAGGGGTGTACTCACTTTTGTGACACAGTATCTCATATATATTTTATTTATTTATTTAGGGCTGGGCGATATGGCCAAAATTATTATCACGATATACACTTACACATTGCACTTTCTTTTATTTCGAAGTTGACGGAAGAAATGAAGAAAAATTAAATTCTAAACAGTCAAAATATTCTCTACAAAACTGCACAGGGGGTCCTGAGACGGCCAGTGGGGTCTGCGGGATCTTTTACTGTTTATCAATTGTTAAAAGATCGTCTGTTTGTTCTGAAGCATAGTGACAGCAGTCCAGTATCTGCTGGAATATTTTTACATTAAAATGAAATATTTTGTATATTTCTGTAGATACAGACACAAGTATGGGGCACAGAAGCCCTCGTGACTGTGATGCTGAATGTGGGTTCAGGGGTGTCCCGAGAGAACATTCACAAAACATTTGTATATTTTCATTAAAGTGAGAGACTAGTCGACCAACTAGTCATTTTAGTCTTTCCTCATCCATTCCAGACATCAAATTAATTTTCACTAATAATAAACATCGATTTCGGTTCTAATTTAAAGGCTCGCAACAAGCTGATTAATAAAGATACATTTAAAAGGAAAAAAACGTTTTGGTCTAAAAGGTGCTTTTGAATCCACGTTAACGCATGCGGCGCTTCATGTCTGAAATGAGAAGCTACACACTGCATCAGTTTGTGTTAAAAGAATTATTGCCAGCTGAAACATATTAAACACTAATGATGATGATGATCCAATCATAGGCTCTTGTTTTTACGTCCAGGCAGTGTATATGATTACACCCAATATAATATGCAAGATTGTACATTTTATTTCAAGTCAAGTGGTTTTTATTGTCGTTTCAACCATATACAGTTAGTTCAGTACACAGTGAAACGAGACAACGTTCCTCCAGGACCATGTGCTACATAAAACAACATAGGACAAACACAGAACCACATGAGACTACACAGACTAAATAACATACCTATATAAAGTGCACGTGGAAACGTGTGCAATAAGTACGGGACAGTACAATAAATTACTAACAATGAACAGGACAATTGGCACAGTGAGAGACAGTGAGAGAGACAGCGAGAGAGAGTGAGACACAGTGAGAGACAGTGACACACAGTGAGAGACAGAGTGAGAGACAGTGCAGTGCCGACCAGAACACAGTAGTGCAAAAAGATGCCCAACGTAACAACATACTATGATATAGTGTTCTATAGAGTGTGTGTGTGTGTGCGTGCTTGCGTGCGTGCGTGTCAGTCCAGTCTCTGAGTATTGAGGAGTCTGATGGTTTGGGGGAAGAAGCTGTTACACAGTCTCGCCGTGAGGGCCGAATGCTTCGGTACCTCTTACCAGATGGCAGGAGGGTGAAGAGTTTGTGTGAGGGGTGTGTGGGGTCGTCCACAATGCTGGTGGCTTTGCTGATGCACTGTTTTATGTAAATGTCTTTGATGGAGGAGAGAGAGACCCCGATGATCTTCTCAGCTGTCCTCACTATCCTCTGCAGGGCTTTGCAGTCCGAAACGGTGCAAGTCCCAAACCAGGCAGTGATGCAGCTGCTCAGGATGCTCTCTATAGTCCCTCTATTATCATATTTCACTTCTGATCCTTTAAATCACATTTTAGCTTGTGTACAAATGTGCAAATTTCACATTCTATCAATTTATATATTGTACAATTAGCATTTTTAATAATGATAAAAAATAAAATATTCACAAGTTTGGAATGTAATGAAAATATAATTAATTAATGGTTATATTATAAAAATAATAATTGAAGTGCTGCTATATCAAAGCTACCATGCAAAAAAAAAATTATGATAATAAAATTTGAAACCTTTGCATAGAATAATTAAATATTTGTTTGTTAAATTCTTTCATCTTTACAGTGTTTTAAGTTTAAATATTTCACAATGTATGATTGTCTTTTTAAATATTTATGTATTTACACATTTATTACAGTTACTACATTTTGGAACATGTTTGTTTACGTGCACGCTTGTGATTTACATTGATAAGTATAACAAGCGCTAAATTGGTACTGTCTCTTTAAGAGAATGGCGACCCTGCGAGGAAGTGTTTAGTTGAATAAGAGCGGCACATATTAATGAGAGATGTTGCACAGGGGTTTTTACTCCGTGCAATTCATGATTAGAAATAACGTTTGTTTTTTGATGATATAATCATGGGGATATTTAAGGCGATTATTGAGAAGATATATTTTGGAGGATGGATGGATAATGGATTGTAGCAAAAATAACCTAATCATTCATTTTCCCTGCGGTCCACTTCTAAGTACATGAAATGATCCTTTTAACTTGTGTATGTACAGGGAACATTGACGAGGCCCGCGGCATTTTGAAAGCGTTAGAGGCGGCGGTCCCGGGATTGGCCATGGTGAGGTTGCGCAGGGTGAGTCTCGAGCGTCGTCATGGCAACATGGATGAAGCGGAGGCCCTGTTGCGCGACGCCATCACGAACGGGAAGTGTGGCAGCGAGTCGTCGTTCTACGCCGTGAAACTGGCCCGACAGCTGCTGAAGACGCAGAAGAGCATCACAAAGGCCAAGAAAGTTCTGATGGATGCCATCGAGAAAGACGAGGTACAGATCTCGAATCCCTTTAAATGTCTCCTGGTCTTATTCTGCACGCTGTTCTAAAGTGACGTTTATTTTGCTTTAACCACCGGCTGTACGTCATCTCACCCGCCCCTTTTCACTCTGCAGACGAACCCAAAGCTCTACCTGAACCTGCTGGAGCTGGAATACAGCGGAGACGTTCAGCAGAACGAAGCTGACATCATTGCGTGCTTTGACCAAGCGCTCGGCAGCCTGATGGCACTGGAGTCACGCGTCACTTTCTCGCAACGCAAAGTCGAGTTTCTCGAGGACTTCTGCAGTGACATTAATGTGTGAGTGCAGCACTTCCTTCCCATGCTTTATAGCGCCATGCAGAGTTGGTACTTATGTTTAACTATTGAGATATTTGCTTTTGTGTTCACACAGACTTGTGGCCGCATACGATCAACATCAGAAGCTCGTGAAGGAGCTCGACTCAACGAAGAGGAAAGCAGAGAACGGGTAAGCTACAATCACACATGCAGTTATGCTGGTGACATGCGTTTGAGGAGCTAAAGAACATTTAATAATACAAACACTCAAAGAATGTTTGGATGCATTATAGTCAGGGTCTAAAAGTAACAAGCGCCAAATGCGGACAGCTTTTCAGGAGGCGAAAACGTCTGTTAAAAAACCCACAGAAACTAAACGGGCTTCAAAATAAGAGTCTTGCCAAAATAAGAGTCTTGCCAAAATAAGAGTCTTGCCAAAATAAGAGTCTTGCCAAAATAAGAGTCTTGCCAAAATAAGAGTCTTGCCAAAATAAGAGTCTTGCCAAAATAAGAGTCTTGCCAAAATAAAAGCTCAATTTAAATGGAAAATAGTACGACAGAAATAAAACACTATTTTATAGTTAAGTAATATTATCTATAATACTATTAATAATAATAAATAGTGATCGTATGTTATTTAAGCAATATCTCACCCATATGTTGCTGTTATGCAGCGTTGGTCATTTAAAGATGTCATAAATTTGGGGGCCGAAAGACCAGAATCGCGTCATGTTCTGATGTGAGCATTAAACTTGAGAACGATGCGAATTAAATAAATGTGTGCGCTGGATCCTTCAAAGATGCGGCAATGCTCCTGATATTGCGTCGTCTGGTTGCAGAGCGGTCCGCAGTTAGCGAGTACCGGACATTCATGACTAGCGATCGCTGATGATACACTGTAGATTATGACATTGTTAGAAGTGTGTATATTGTGATGTGTTGTGGATTATGGTAAAAGTGCATATTTTAATGCTCTTATCGGTTTAAATCAGCAGCTGGAAGCAGTGATGCACAGCATTTCAAAATAAGAGTCCCCAGTTTATTTGGGCTTGTTTAGTGTTAAAAGTCCTCCGTTATGCTTAACATGATTTTTCTAATTTATTTATATACATATAATGTATATGTAGTGATATAATGATGAATCAATATAAATGTGATGTGCGTGCGTGCGTGCGTGCGTGTGCGAAACATGTCTTGAGTATTTTGAACCGGCAGATAACATGTTTTCAGTTGAAGGTGTTGTTGAATTTCAGCCTGTTTGGGTAAAATAATCTGTGATGCATGATTTATTTTCATTATGGAAACAGTATTTGATTGCTCAGGTCTTAAAGTCTTAAATGTATTTAATGACAATAATGGGCTTTTTCCTTATGCAATATTTATTTATTATTTTCCTTTGATATTGTGCAGAAATATGAGTTAGACGTGTTTTGAAAGGCTGATTGATTCTCCAAGTCCGAACACATTTGCAAATACACGAGCGTTTAATATGATGTTGTATATTCCCAACGCAGCTCACAGGAGCCTGATGCAAAGAGACAACGGACCGATGACCAATCAGCAGCCTCCGGTGAAATGATGCAGGATATGCAGGCCAACCAAGCAGGATACAACTACAACAACTGGTATCAGGTGAGCTGCTGCACATCGGAGTTACACATAAGACACGATCTTATCATGTGTGTGTCATTGTTAACGTGCTTTTCTTTTCCAGCAATATAATTCATGGGGAAGTCAGAACTCGTGGGGTCCATACAGCCAGTACGGCCAGTATAACCAGTACTACCCACCACCCCCCACATAACGGACTACAGCGACCTGTTTGACCGCCCATTCACCTGTTTTTACCCGTTCATTCAGCTTCATCATTCTCACACTGACTCAGACTTTGTTGTGTGTTTTCTGGCATGTTGAAAGATACATTGAGCATATTTTCCCCTTCTGTAAAAGTGCAAGTGAGTTTAATTTTTTGTGTTTTGGAGGTTTAATTTGTTAGTTGGGAAGATTGTGTATGGAAGGAGTTCAGCTCTGCTCTCAATGTGATCTTGTGTTTAGAGAGAAACTTTTTTTTTATTTTAATTTGGTTTCATAATAAAGAGATTGACATCCTCAACTGCACCATTTCAGGTATTTCTTTGAATTGTCAAATTGAGACTTTTTGTGATGGTTCGGCATAAAATGAAACCACGAGCTCTTTTGTAACAAATGACTTGCATGTGTGAACTTTGCTCCCTATAATACATTATATAGCGCATAGTAGACCAACTATAGCTAAAATAAGGCATTTATGCAGGAATAGAAAGTAAGTGAGGAATGACTCAATTGTGTATTTACACAAATGCCATTGTCCAAAAAAAACCTGAATTTATTTTTTTTCACATTTAAACCTGGAAATAACATTTTACATTAAAAACAAGGCTATGATGATTTCTGGTCAAAGTAATTTAGTGGTATCAAGTATTTGAGCTCTTTGGAACATACTCAGATTCAAGTTAATATTTAAATTAAACTTCACATTCATATGTGTATGCGGATAATAAATTAATGCACTCATTTAATTGTATTAGCATTTTTTTCCCCTTTGTTTCAAACGTTTGGACCCAATAAAATAAAAGTCAATTTGAATAGAGATCCCCTTAACTCTGTTTTGTTTGGGGGTTTTTTGTTTTTTTTTTTGCTTTTATTTTGAAATTAGAAACCATACAATGGATTTACTGCAAAGACGATTCGTGATTAAATGGGGGAAAAAAATATGCATTTAAATAGTGACAATATAAAATATAGCTGCGAGCATCGATACCAGGTGTAAGCACCGTGTGTGTCCATTTCCACCCAGTATTTTTCAGAAAACGATTCATAGTTGGCATGCATTTGGCATTTAATGTTATTCTAAACCATTTTGAAGAAATTTGGGTAAATATAAGAGGACTGTTTTAAATTTTGGGTCATGGTCGTATCACCACCAACTGGCTCTTACAACAGGCCAGTTAGTGGCGATACGACCATGACCCAAAATAGTCCCATCCATGTTATTAGCCTCGAAGACTAAACATACATCAACATTTTTATCTTAATCACACATTGCATGTAGACGATATGAGACACTTCCTGTTTCCCATTTTTCGCCATTAACACCTTATGACAACAACGCTTGATATATCAAAAATCTGTTTGCAAATTTGCATCTTTGATGTCATGGCATAATTTTGTCTAAATGTGCTGAACCATTTAATGAACCCCCTAGGAGGAGTATTTAAAAGTTCAGAGTTTGTGATTTGCAGAAAATCCTAAATGGATGACTTCCTGTTGGGCGGAGTTAATGACTGTGAGTATGAAAGTTGTCTGGCTTGCACCCACCCAATTTCGAGAGTTTTCATGCATGTTAAGTACCCCAAAAGTACCTAAAACCTTGAAAAAATAATAATAATCCTTAGAAGAACAATGGGGTTTCTGTAATTTCAGTGTTTGCGCCTAAAAAATGCATTTTATATGATGAAAAACAAATAATAATGTAAAAAATTCCAGATAACTTGTCTTTACAATGGGTCTGATTCTAGTTCTTCGAAGTAGAGCACAAGGAGTCATAAAATAGTTTTAAATCAATACAAAAAAGCCACAAGTTTGGTTTTGAAGCAGTCGTTTGTAAATACGACTCATAACCAGAGATTGTTTAGCTGAGACGGGCCACTTCTATAAAAATGATTGGAGGAAATTGGAACACCCAACGGACAACGGATGTAGAAAGGAAGTCCCGCCTTACAGGTGAAAGAGCCAATCACATTTTAGATATAGACATCGCCTGTCAATCAACTGAAAAAGGTGCATGTGCATTAGCTATACAAGCTGGGAAAAATGCGTTTCTTGAAGTAAAGAAGCACCATTCATGACTCCGATGTTGTCTGATTTTACTGCTGATTTTAATGTTTTTTTTTTTTGTTGTTGTTGTTTTTTGTTAGTTTTTGCTTATTTTTCCTTTTTATTCAGGGTTTCTGAATATAATTTTAATTAATTCTTAAATACAATATATAATAGGAGTTTGGAAAAATCTGCATTTATTTATAAAGTGTTCTGCAAATATAAAAAAAAATGTCATGAGCAATCCCAAAGTCCTTCTAGCAAGTCAGTCCACTGTCTGTCATGCTTGGAATGCTCTCAGGAGCTATTTCCATTATATTTAAATGTATTCATTAGGCAAATGCTTTATTCAAAACGACTATTTCCAGTGACGCAATTGCAGCTCCTATTTACTTAAATGGGGGAAAGACAGAAATCTCAAAAACGGTTGGTCAAGATTACAATCCAAGAACATATTTTAAATCAGCAATAAAATCTGACAATACTGATATCGTAAATGGTGCTTCTTTACCTCAGATTGCGTAAAAAACAAAACAATTTTCCAAGCTTGTATAGCTAATGCGCATGCGCTTTCTAGAGTTGATTGACAGGCTATGTCTATATCTAAAAGGTGATTGGGTCTTTAATCTGGAAGCCGGGACTTTCTTTCTACATCAGTTGACCGTTGAGCGCTCTAATTTCGCCCATGAATTTTAAAAGAAGTGGTCCTTCTCTGCTAAACAGCCTCTGGTTGGGCTGTGTCTAGAAGGTAACCCCCCCTCCGGCTGGCTAAGTCTCGCGAGAGTCTAATTCGCTGTTACTAAGGTTAGGTTTAGGGTTAAATGTAGTGGTAGTGTTAAGGTTAAAGTTAGGTATAGGATTAGGGTTTCTGAAGGAATCGAAATAAACACACAAAAAAAAAACTATGTGAACATTCAACGCGGCTCTCGCGAGACTTGAGTAACTGCAAGGTTACGTTCTAGACACGACCACTGACCTGCTAGAAATTCAACATGGGCGTGGCTCTGCCTCTGACGACACTGTCCTCCCATAGTTCTTCGCTTCGCACATGCGCACTGTCCTTTTCTCGTCCCGTTGCGGATCGACTAACATCTAAAGACGTAAGGCCTGTTAACAAATCACTCATTTATCATGTTTATGCGCTTTCAATTAACGCAGCTAACAGTCGAATGTCTGTTGTAAGTTTTTAACATATCGTTGATTGATATCCAGCTCACCGAACTTTCATTATAATCACTTTACTAGTGTTCATTTGCTCCGCGTGCGCTCGCGTGGCTCATATGGGTTCCGCGCTCGCGACACGGATGCGATTTTAAAACCTTAAATATCGATTCAGACTGTTAATATTATATTTGCGCATATGGATGCATTGATAAAGTTTTATATCAATAAGTAGATATACGCGGTCTAACACGAACATTAGCAGTTATTATAGGAGGTTATTATAATTTTGTTAATGCATGATGTTGATTTGTGTTCAGTTTGGTAGTTTTGCCATATTTGAAACTGTTTATAAACAGCATGTCTAAGTAAACATGTATTAATGATTAGTTATCGGCTGTTTTGCTGTTATCGGCCGATAACTCTCTCTGATTGGACCATTAACAAGCGCTCATTCTGTCTAATGTCACTTTTATAGTTTTATGTAAATAAGTGTAATAAACAGCAATTGTGTAGCCGGCATCTGCATTGTATTTATTTGTATTATCAACCTTAAACTATAGATATCGGTTCAGACGGTGTCTGTTGAGTCCAAATCAGTCAACTACTGACCATAATGTTGCTTTAATCTCATAAATATGTTTTATTTGTGTTTCAGTGATCAATATGCAGCTGTTTGTGCGCGCTCAGAATCTGCACACCCTTGAGGTGTCCGGACACGAGACTGTCCAGGACATCAAGGTGAGACTTTATAAGTATTCGGCTGCTCGCACCTGTTTAATGTGGTCATTTTCAGATACTATAATATATTTCGGTCTGTTGTAGACTCATGTTCAGACTCTGGAGGGTCTGTCGGTGGAGGATCAGGTGCTCCTGCTGTCTGGAGCGCCGCTGGAGGATGATGTCACACTGTTGAACTGTGGCGTCACTGAACACTGCACACTGGAGGTCGCCGGCAGACTGTTGGGAGGTAAAACTTTATCACATTTATCTTCTCAAACATACGCAAGGCTTTTTAATTGGGGAAATACAGTTTTAGTAATTCTTATCAAATTGATATTTAATACTAGTTGACGTGTCCTGTGGTGTAAAATATTATTCTACATCTACAACTATCATAAACAGCATTTTGCTTTTATAATTTATACATGAAGGTTTTATGACAATATTAATTGGAATATGAACACTTGGCCACAAAACCAATTACGGCCGGATTGATCCTTCCGATACTGATGATGTATTGAGAGTATTGATCCTCGCGTAACAATTTTCGTTCTAAAACTTAATGATTTTATTATTTATTTACCATGAAAAAAAAATAGTATTGTAAGTTTCAAAATGGGGGAGAATTTGATATTAGTGCTTCATATTAACTTGACATTTTAACTCGTTTTAATCTTGAGAAGTCTAAACGTGACATTTATTATAGTGGATTTGTGTGATGTTTGATTTTTGTTTATTTTAAATGGATAGTTAAAAACATTGATAATGTTCTGTAATTATTGTTAATGATAAACAAAACATTCTAAATGTAGTTTTCCATTTACGATTATACGATTATTTATACTTATTAATACATTAATTATACTTTTACAAATATTGAATCGTTATATTTATGAATGCATTAATTATACTTTAGCAAATATTGAATCGTTATATTTATGAATGCATTAATTATACTTTAGCAAATATTGAATCGTTATATTTATGAACGCGTTAATTATACTTTAGCAAATATTGAATCGTTATATTTATGAACGCGTTAATTATACTTTAGCAAATATTGAATCGTTATATTTATGAACGCGTTAATTATACTTTAGCAAATATTGAATCGTTATATTTATGAACGCATTAATTATACTTTAGCAAATATTGAATCGTTATATTTATGAACGCGTTAATTATACTTTAGCAAATATTGAATCGTTATATTTATGAATGCATTAATTATACTTTAGCAAATATTGAATCGTTATATTTATGAACGCGTTAATTATACTTTAGCAAATATTGAATCGTTATATTTATGAACGCGTTAATTATACTTTAGCAAATATTGAATCGTTATATTTATGAACGCGTTAATTATACTTTAGCAAATATTGAATCGTTATATTTATGAACGCGTTAATTATACTTTAGCAAATATTGAATCGTTATATTTATGAACGCGTTAATTATACTTTAGCAAATATTGAATCGTTATATTTATGAACGCGTTAATTATACTTTAGCAAATATTGAATCGTTATATTTATGAACGCGTTAATTATACTTTAGCAAATATTGAATCGTTATATTTATGAACGCGTTAATTATACTTTAGCAAATATTGAATCGTTATATTTATGAACGCGTTAATTATACTTTAGCAAATATTGAATCGTTATATTTATGAATGCGTTAATTATACTTTAGCAAATATTGAATCGTTATATTTATGAACGCGTTAATTATACTTTAGCAAATATTGAATCGTTATATTTATGAACGCGTTAATTATACTTTAGCAAATATTGAATCGTTATATTTATGAACGCGTTAATTATACTTTAGCAAATATTGAATCGTTATATTTATGAACGCGTTAATTATACTTTAGCAAATATTGAATCGTTATATTTATGAACGCGTTAATTATACTTTAGCAAATATTGAATCGTTATATTTATGAACGCATTAATTATACTTTAGCAAATATTGAATCGTTATATTTATGAACGCATTAATTATACTTTAGCAAATATTGAATCGTTATATTTATGAACGCGTTAATTATACTTTAGCAAATATTGAATCGTTATATTTATGAACGCGTTAATTATACTTTAGCAAATATTGAATCGTTATATTTATGAACGCGTTAATTATACTTTAGCAAATATTGAATCGTTATATTTATGAACGCGTTAATTATACTTTAGCAAATATTGAATCGTTATATTTATGAACGCGTTAATTATACTTTAGCAAATATTGAATCGTTATATTTATGAACGCGTTAATTATACTTTAGCAAATATTGAATCGTTATATTTATGAACGCGTTAATTATACTTTAGCAAATATTGAATCGTTATATTTATGAACGCGTTAATTATACTTTAGCAAATATTGAATCGTTATATTTATGAACGCGTTAATTATACTTTAGCAAATATTGAATCGTTATATTTATGAACGCGTTAATTATACTTTAGCAAATATTGAATCGTTATATTTATGAACGCGTTAATTATACTTTAGCAAATATTGAATCGTTATATTTATGAACGCGTTAATTATACTTTAGCAAATATTGAATCGTTATATTTATGAACGCGTTAATTATACTTTAGCAAATATTGAATCGTTATATTTATGAACGCGTTAATTATACTTTAGCAAATATTGAATCGTTATATTTATGAACGCGTTAATTATACTTTAGCAAATATTGAATCGTTATATTTATGAACGCGTTAATTATACTTTAGCAAATATTGAATCGTTATATTTATGAACGCGTTAATTATACTTTAGCAAATATTGAATCGTTATATTTATGAACGCGTTAATTATACTTTAGCAAATATTGAATCGTTATATTTATGAACGCGTTAATTATACTTTAGCAAATATTGAATCGTTATATTTATGAACGCGTTAATTATACTTTAGCAAATATTGAATCGTTATATTTATGAACGCGTTAATTATACTTTAGCAAATATTGAATCGTTATATTTATGAACGCGTTAATTATACTTTAGCAAATATTGAATCGTTATATTTATGAACGCGTTAATTATACTTTAGCAAATATTGAATCGTTATATTTATGAACGCGTTAATTATACTTTAGCAAATATTGAATCGTTATATTTATGAACGCGTTAATTATACTTTAGCAAATATTGAATCGTTATATTTATGAACGCGTTAATTATACTTTAAGCAAATATTGAATCGTTATATTTATGAATGCGTTAATTATACTTTAGCAAATATTGAATCGTTATATTTATGAATGCGTTAATTATACTTTAGCAAATATTGAATCGTTATATTTATGAACGCGTTAATTATACTTTAGCAAATATTGAATCGTTATATTTATGAACGCGTTAATTATACTTTAGCAAATATTGAATTACTTATTTATACATTATCAGAATGAACTTTATTGCCAAGTGCACACAGAATATTATATATTTATACTTTAAAAATATTTCATAATTATTTATACATTTACAAATTATTAATTAAACTTATACATTAAAACATTTTTAATAATTATACTTATTGATACATTATACTTTTACAAATGTAATAATTATTAATATATTTATAGATATTTAATTATTTATTCATTTTTTTTTTTTTAATATTTAATTAGTATACTTATACATATTTTAAACGACCTATTTTATCCCAATAATGTGCAAAAAATGCCATTTAGTTTCGGTATTGATATCGGGAATATTGATAGAACTTATCGGATTGAAATGAAAATAAGCGGCGTCGTCCGTCTCATGTTACCGCAGCTGAAACTACACTGATGGATTATTGGTGATTTTGATCAAATCTTGATGTTAATAAAGTGTGTGTGTGTGTGTGTGTGTGTTTGTGTGTGTGTGTGTAATAGACACTCCTGTCACTTGTAAGTCACCGCTTCTGTGTTTGTTCTTCAGGTAAAGTTCACGGTTCTCTGGCTCGTGCCGGTAAAGTGAGAGGACAGACGCCCAAAGTGAGTCAATTATTGAATTATTATTCTGACTTTGTTTGGTTCATTAAAATGTGACATTTTCCCAATGAATTCACCATCATTATTTCATGTGGCTGCCGACTGTAGGTTGATAAACAGGAGAAGAAGAAGAAAAAGACCGGCCGTGCCAAGCGTCGCATCCAGTACAACAGACGCTTCGTCAATGTGGTGCCCACCTTCGGCAAGAAGAAGGGTCCCAACGCCAACTCTTAGAAGTTTCTTTGGTTTATCTGGAGAAATCACATTCAGAATAAACGTTCTGCTTGAACAACGATGCGTTTGGAGTTTAATGGATGCATATTTTGATTTCTCATGTTAAATCAGTGATGTTTTATGCCTTTCATGGATTGTCTGAACCAATTTATGAGAATAAAAGCTGATTAAACCTCAAACATGATTCGCCAGTGAAATATACCATCTTAAATATATGCATGTGTCAATTAAAAATAGAAAATTAACTATAAAACTGGTATTTTCTTACACATTCTTTACTTTGCTTTTCCCACCAGTGGTCATGAAATGAGTTCTGCCACAGATCCCAAAATAAAATCATCCATTTAAAACCTCTGAAAGATAATAAAGAGGAAAGTTCCCCAAAAACAGAAGTGATATGATATGATAGGTGTGGGTGAGAAACAGATCAGCATTTAAGAACTTTTTAACTATAAATCTTCACTTTCACTTTCTTTTTTCTCTTGTTTTTGGTGATTCTTACTGCATATCGCCACCTACTGACGGGGGGGGGGGGGTTGATTTACAGTGAAAAAGATGTTCATGTTCATTATAACCACTCGAAACTGTCATAAACAGTCAATTAACAGCTGGATTGATCACACACATTCATTCATACACTCAATCGCGCACACTCACTAATTCACTCATTTACTCAGTCATTGACACACACTTGCTCACTCACTCATTGACAATCACTCATTCAATCACAGTCATTCACACTCATTGTTCATTCACTCACTCATTCACACTCATTCAATCACTCATTCACTATCAGTAATTCACTCATTCAATCACTCATTCACTCACACTCATTCAATCACTCATTCACTCTCTATCAGTAATTCACTCAGTCATTCACACACACACGCACACTCATTCATACTCACTCTTTCACTCTCACTCAGTCATTCACTCACTCATTCACATACTCTCACTCATTCACTCACTCATTCACACACTCACTCATTCACTCAGTCATTCACTCATACTCATTCAATCACACACACTCATTCACACACTCACTCATTCACTCTATCAGTAATTCACTCAGTCATTCACACACTCACCCATTCACACACTCTTACTCATTCACACTCACTCATTCACACACTCATTCAATCATTCACTCACTCAATCACTCACTCTGTCATTCAATCACTCACACACTCATTCACTCACTCATTCACTCACTCTGTCATTCAATCACTCACTCACTCATTCACACTCACTCATTCAATCACACACACTCACTTATTCACTCACTCATTCACACTCACACTCACTCATTCACTCAGTCATTCACTCATACTCATTCAATCACTCACACACTCATTCACACACTCACTCATTCACTCTATCAGTAATTCACTCAGTCATTCACACTCACCCATTCACACACTCTTACTCATTCACACTCACTCATTCACACACTCATTCAATCATTCACTCACTCAATCACTCACTCTGTCATTCAATCACTCACACACTCATTCACTCACTCATTCACTCACTCTGTCATTCAATCACTCACTCACTCATTCACACTCACTCATTCAATCACACACACTCACTTATTCACTCACTCATTCACACTCACTCATTCACTCAGTCATTCACTCATACTCATTCAATCACTCACACACTCATTCACACACTCACTCATTCACTCTATCAGTAATTCACTCAGTCATTCTCACTCACCCATTCACACACTCTCATTCACACTCACTCATTCACATGCACTCATTCAATCATTCACTCACTCATTCACTCACTCACACACTCATTCACTCACTCATTCTGTCATTCAATCACTCACTCACTCATTCACACTCACTCATTCAATCACACACACTCACTCACTTATTCAGACTCACTCATTCAATCACACACTCACTCAGTCATTCACAATCACTCAGTCATTCACACACTCTCAGTCATTCACTCACACACTCAGTCATTCACACTCACAGTCATTAACTCACACATTCACTCACTCAGTCATTCACTCACTCACTTTTTTACCATAAATCTCCACTATCACTTTCCATTTTAAAGTAAAAGGGACTTAAATATTGATCTGTTTCTCACCCACACCTATCATATCACTTATGAAGACATGGATTAAACCACTGGAGTCTTATGGATTACTTTTATGCTGCATTTATGTGCTTTATGGAGCTTCACACTTCTGGTCACCATTCACTTGCATTGTATGAACCTACAGAGCTGAAATATTCTTCTGAAAATCGTCATTTGTGTTATGCAGAACAAAGAAAGTCACACATCTGGGATGGCATGAGGGGGGTAAATGATGACAGTTTGCATTTTTGGGTGAACCATCTTTAATTTTGTGCCAATAAAATGTACTTTTTTTTTTATTTTTAATACATTTATTCCAAATTGACTTTTAAAGAGAAGAAGCACACTTAACTAGCTCATTTTGTATTATGCAACACTGGAGGGGTGAGTTATGTAATTCTGTGTAACCCATATATGCATACATCACAGCGTCTTTATATGACAATTATATAAAAAACAATTATATGCATCCACATCAATCCTTTAGTCACATATGAACTAAATCTATTGTGAAATGTTCCAGAGATATGCAACGTAAAAGCAATGTTGAGCATGTTAACTGTAAAGACACAAGAGTGCAGCAGATCCACACAAATATTCAGATCACAGCCTGTGGAGGACATTTCCTGCCTAATGTATTGCAGTCGCAGACCAAAAAATAACAAATGGGAATCAAAAGATTAAAAACACATTTAAAAATAAATTGCAAAAAAAAAAAATCAACAACAACAGAAAATTGAAAAACATAATCATCTTCACATTTGTTGTGTTTTTCTTTGCTCTTGTTTCCAAGTTCTTCACATAGAGTTTCATGCAAAACAGGGCGGGGTTTAGCGTCCCCATTGGTCCACTAGTTCTAGACTGACAGCTCTAATCTAGCCAATCAATCAAATACTCAAATTTGAAAATAGCTCGATCAGAAAAAGAAAGTTCTGATTACAGCAGTGTTGTGTTACATGATATAACATTATAGCTAAAATAACATTTGGCTGTGTCGTTTGATGTGTTCATCTTAAATAAGTTTCTAAACGGACACATCAACACATCATGATGTTGCATGTATGATGTTGAGTGTATGATGTTGCGTGTATGATGTTGAATGTATGATGTTGCGTGCATGATGTTGCATGTATGATGTTGCGTGTATGATGTTGCGTGTATGATGTTGCGTGTATGATGTTGCGTGTATGATGTTGCGTGCATGATGTTGCGTGTATGATGTTGCGTGTATGATGTTGCGTGCATGATGTTGCGTGCATGATGTTGCGTGCATGATGTTGCGTGCATGATGTTGCGTGCATGATGTTGCGTGCATGATGTTGAGTGTATGATGTTGAGTGTATGATGTTGCGTGTATGATGTTGCGTGTATGATGTTGCGTGTATGATGTTGCATGTATGATGTTGCATGTATGATGTTGCATGTATGATGTTGAATGTATGATGTTGAGTGTATGATGTTGCGTGTATGATGTTGAGTGTATGATGTTGAATGTATGATGTTGCGTGTATGATGTTGAGTGTATGATGTTGAGTGTATGATGTTGCATGTATGATGTTGAATGTATGATGTTGCATGTATGATGTTGAATGTATGATGTTGAGTGTATGATGTTGAGTGTATGATGTTGAATGTATGATGTTGAGTGTATGATGTTGAGTGTATGATGTTGAGTGTATGATGTTGAATGTATGATGTTGAGTGTATGATGTTGAGTGTATGATGTTGAGTGTATGATGTTGAGTGTATGATGTTGAATGTATGATGTTGAATGTATGATGTTGAGTGTATGATGTTGAGTGTATGATGTTGAATGTATGATGTTGAATGTATGATGTTGAGTGTATGATGTTGAGTGTATGATGTTGAGTGTATGATGTTGCGTGTATGATGTTGAGTGTATGATGTTGAGTGTATGATGTTGCATGTATGATGTTGAATGTATGATGTTGCATGTATGATGTTGAATGTATGATGTTGAATGTATGATGTTGAGTGTATGATGTTGAGTGTATGATGTTGAGTGTATGATGTTGAATGTATGATGTTGCATGTATGATGTTGCGTGTATGATGTTGCGTGTATGATGTTGCATGTATGATGTTGAATGTATGATGTTGAATGTATGATGTTGAATGTATGATGTTGCGTGTATGATGTTGCATGTATGATGTTGAATGTATGATGTTGCATGTATGATGTTGAATGTATGATGTTGAATGTATGATGTTGAGTGTATGATGTTGCGTGTATGATGTTGCGTGTATGATGTTGCATGTATGATGTTGAATGTATGATGTTGCGTGTATGATGTTGCGTGTATGATGTTGCATGTATGATGTTGAATGTATGATGTTGCATGTATGATGTTGAATGTATGATGTTGAATGTATGATGTTGAGTGTATGATGTTGCGTGTATGATGTTGCGTGTATGATGTTGAGTGTATGATGTTGCATGTATGATGTTGAATGTATGATGTTGAATGTATGATGTTGAATGTATGATGTTGAGTGTATGATGTTGAGTGTATGATGTTGAATGTATGATGTTGAATGTATGATGTTGAGTGTATGATGTTGAATGTATGATGTTGAGTGTATGATGTTGCGTGTATGATGTTGCGTGCACGATGTTGCGTGCACGATGTTGCGTGTACGATGTTGCGTGCACGATGTTGCGTGTACGATGTTGCGTGCACGATGTTGCGTGTACGATGTTGCGTGTACGATGTTGCGTGTACGATGTTGCATGTATGATGTTGAATGTATGATGTTGAATGTATGATGTTGAGTGTATGATGTTGAATGTATGATGTTGAATGTATGATGTTGCGTGTATGATGTTGAGTGTATGATGTTGAATGTATGATGTTGCGTGTATGATGTTGCATGTATGATGTTGCATGTATGATGTTGAATGTATGATGTTGCATGTATGATGTTGAATGTATGATGTTGAATGTATGATGTTGAGTGTATGATGTTGCGTGTATGATGTTGCATGTATGATGTTGAATGTATGATGTTGAATGTATGATGTTGAATGTATGATGTTGAATGTATGATGTTGAATGTATGATGTTGAATGTATGATGTTGAGTGTATGATGTTGCGTGTATGATGTTGAGTGTATGATGTTGCGTGTATGATGTTGCATGTATGATGTTGAATGTATGATGTTGCATGTATGATGTTGAATGTATGATGTTGAATGTATGATGTTGAGTGTATGATGTTGCGTGTATGATGTTGCGTGTATGATGTTGCATGTATGATGTTGAGTGTATGATGTTGCGTGTATGATGTTGCGTGTATGATGTTGCATGTATGATGTTGAATGTATGATGTTGCATGTATGATGTTGAATGTATGATGTTGAATGTATGATGTTGAGTGTATGATGTTGCGTGTATGATGTTGCGTGTATGATGTTGAGTGTATGATGTTGCATGTATGATGTTGAATGTATGATGTTGAATGTATGATGTTGAGTGTATGATGTTGAGTGTATGATGTTGAGTGTATGATGTTGAATGTATGATGTTGAGTGTATGATGTTGAATGTATGATGTTGAGTGTATGATGTTGCGTGTATGATGTTGCGTGCACGATGTTGCGTGCACGATGTTGCGTGTACGATGTTGCGTGCACGATGTTGCGTGTACGATGTTGCGTGCACGATGTTGCGTGTACGATGTTGCGTGTATGATGTTGCATGTATGATGTTGCATGTTTGATGTTGCACGTATGATGTTGCACGTATGATGTTGCACGTATGATGTTGAGTGTATGATGTTGCATGTATGATGTTGAATGTATGATGTTGCATGTATGATGTTGCATGTATGATGTTGAATGTATGATGTTGCATGTATGATGTTGCATGTTTGATGTTGCACGTATGATGTTGCATGTATGATGTTGAATGTATGATGTTGAGTGTATGATGTTGCGTGTATGATGTTTCATGTATGATGTTGCATGTATGATGTTGCACATTGACGTTCCAGCTCCAATACAGGATACATTTATATATAATAATATAGCCATGATGTTATCTCAGACTTCTTTTTAGGAACATTTGCTTGCGTTTACATAAAAGTGGAATAAAACTTCCTAAATAAAAAAACGAAATAATCAGGAATGTCTTCTTTTTGATCCATTAGATTAGTTCACCTTAAAATGATAATTCTTCTATAATTTATGCCTCTTGTCAAAACCTGTATGACCTTCTTTCTTGTTTCTAAGTATGAGAAGAAATTGTAAATGTTTACATGGCTCTTTTTGTTTCATACATGTAAACAGGGAATGTCAGTCCCTAATATTCTGCTTGACATCGCCTTTAGTGTTTAACAGAAGTAAACTATTTGAAATTTGAACATGAGATTAGATTAGTTTGATCTGTATCATTGTGCGGAAATGTTTATCAGAAGTGTTTAAATTATGGAGCAAGAGTTGAATAAATACAGAACCCAGAGTTGGTATGAGGCCAACTGAGGACGAGTAGATGACAGTATTGCATTTATCCTTTCAAAACTGTACATCTTTTATTCAGTTTTTAGGTCAGTAAGATTTTTAATAGAGCATGTTATCAAAACTCAAAGGCAAGTCTGTTTACTGAAGATATTTGTAAATGATGAAAAAACATGAAACTAACCTGGGAATGTGTGTAGCTGCAAACACTCAAATAAAAAATAAAAAAATTAAAAAAAAGGATAGTTATTAACAAATTTGGGCACATTTTATATGCACACAGAAAACACTGAATTTGAACAGCACAGCTGGAGATCTTGTAGCATTCAAATATCCTCATTAAAAATCATGCCTCTGAGACAGATACAGAAAATAATGAATAATTACACATAACATAACATGTCTGTTTATGTATTGAAAGGAAGACATTATACAAATTAACAAGACCAAACACTTTCCATCTCATTGTGGAAAGCAGAAAGCATAATATCTCCAGTATCATCCCAATGATCCTCCTGAAACTCAGTCAACTATCATATATTTATAAATTTTTTACATTTACATTTCTGCATATGGCAGATGCTTTTATCCAAAGTGACTTACAGTGCACTTATTACAGGGACAATCCCCCCGGAGCAACCTGGAGTTAAGTGTCTTACTTAAGGACACAATTGTGGTGACTGTGGGGATCAAACCAGCAACCTTCTGATTACCAGTGCATGCAACATCATACGTGCAACATCATACGTGCAACATCATGTGTGCAGCATCATGCATGCAACATCATACGTGCAACATCATGCGTGCAACATCATACGTGCAACATCATACGTGCAACATCATGCGTGCAACATCATACATTCAACATCATGCATGCAACATCATGCATGCAACATCATGCATGCAACATCATGCATTCAACATCATGCATTCAACATCATGCATTCAACATCATGCATGCAACATCATACATGCAACATCATACGTGCAACATCATGCATTCAACATCATGCATTCAACATCATGCGTGCAACATCATGCGTGCAACATCAAACGTGCAACATCAAACGTTCTACATCATACGTTCAACATCATACATGCAACATCATACATGCAACATCATACATGCAACATCAAACATGCAAAATCATACATGCAACATCAAACATGCAACATCATTCAACATCATGCACTATAATACATTCAATATCATACATGCAACATCATACACGCAACATCATACACGCAACATCATACACGCAACATCATACACTCAACATCATACACGCAACATCATACATGCAACATCATACACTCAACATCATACACTCAACATCATACACGCAACATCATACACGCAACATCATACACTCAACATCATACACGCAACATCATACACGCAACATCATACACTCAACATCATACACTCAACATCATACAGGCAACATCATACATTCAACATCATACATGCAACATCATACATGCAACATCATACATTCAACAACATACATGCAACATCATACATTCAACATCATACATGCAACATCATACATGCAACATCATACATGCAACATCATACATGCACCATCATACACGCAACATCATACACGCAACATCATACACGCAACATCATACACGCACTATCATACACTCAACATCATACATGCAACATCATATATTCAACATCATACATTCAACATCATACACGCAACATCATACACGCAACATCATACATTCAACATAATACATGCAACATCATACATGCAACATAATACATGCAACATCATACATTCAACATCATACACGCAACATCATACACGCAACATCATACACTCAACATCATACATTCAACATCATACACTCAACATCATACATTCAACATCATACACTCAACATCATACACTCAACATCATACATGCAACATCATACATGCAACATCATACATGCAACATAATACATGCAACATCATACATTCAACATCATACACGCAACATCATACACGCAACATCATACACTCAACATCATACATTCAACATCATACACTCAACATCATACATTCAACATCATACACTCAACATCATACACTCAACATCATACATGCAACATCATACATGCAACATCATACACTCAACATCATACACTCAACATCATACATTCAACATCATACATTCAACATCATACATTCAACATCATACACGCAACATCATACACGCAACATCATACACTCAACATCATATACGCAACATCATACATGCAACATCATACACTCAACATCGTACACGCAACATCGTACACGCAACATCGTACACGCAACATCATACACGCAACATCATACACGCAACATCATACACTCAACATCATACACGCAACATCATACACTCAACATCATACATTCAACATCATACACGCAACATCATACACGCAACATCATACACTCAACATCATACATTCAACATCATACATGCAACATCATGATGTGTTGATGTGTCCGTTTAGAAACATTATTTAAGATGAACACATCAAATGACACAGCCAAATGTTATTTTAGCTATAATGTTATAATATGTAACACAACATCATGCAACATCATACGTGCAACATCATACGTGCAACATCATACATTCAACATCATACACGCAACATCATACGTGCAACATCATACACGCACCATCATACACGCAACATCATACACTCAACATCATACGTTCAACATCATACGTTCAACATCATACATGCAACATCATACATGCAACATCATACATGCAACATCATACATTCAATATCATGCATGCAACATCATACATGCACCATCATACATGCACCATCATACATGCACCATCATACATGCAATATCATACATGCAACATCATACATGCAACATCATACATGCAACATCATACATTAAATATCATACACGCACCATCATACACGCACCATCATACACTCAACATCATACGTTCAACATCATATGTTCAACATCATACTTGCAACATCATACTTGCAACATCATACATGCAACATCATACATGCAACATCATACATTAAATATCATACATGCAACATCATACATGCACCATCATACATGCAACATCATACATGCAACATCATACACGCAACATCATACACGCAACATCATACACGCAACATCATACACGCACCATCATACACGCACCATCATACACTCAAAATCATACACGCAACATCATACACGCAACATCATACACGCAACATCATACACTCAACATAATACATTCAACATCATACATGCAACATCATACACGCAACATCATACACGCAACATTATACACGCAACATCATACACGCAACATCATACTTGCAACATCATACATGCAACATCATACATGCAACATCATACATTAAATATCATACATGCAACATCATACATGCACCATCATACATGCAATATCATACACTCAACATCATACACTCAACATCATACACGCAACATCATACACGCAACATCATACACGCAACATCATACACGCAACATCATACACGCAACATCATACACGCAACATCATACACTCAACATCATACACTCAACATCATACATTCAACATCATACACTCAACATCATACACGCAACATCATACACGCAACATCATACACGCAACATCATACACGCACCATCATACACGCACTATCATACACTTAACATCATACACGCAACATCATACATGCAACATCATACACGCAACATCATACACGCAACATCATACATTCAACATCATACACGCAACATCATACACGCAACATCATACATTCAACATCATACATTCAACATCATACATGCAACATCATACATTCAACATCATACACTCAACATCATACATGCAACATCATACATTCAAGATCATACACGCAACATCATACACTCAACATCATACACTCAACATCATACATTCAACATCATACACTCAACATCATACACTCAACATCATACACGCAACATCATACACGCAACATCATACATGCAACATAATACATGCAACATCATACATTCAACATCATACACGCAACATCATACACGCAACATCATACACTCAACATCATACATTCAACATCATACACTCAACATCATACATTCAACATCATACACTCAACATCATACACTCAACATCATACACGCAACATCATACATGCAACATCATACACTCAACATCATACACTCAACATCATACATTCAACATCATACATTCAACATCATACATTCAACATCATACACGCAACATCATACACGCAACATCGTACACGCAACATCATACACTCAACATCATACATGCAACATCATACACTCAACATCATACACTCAACATCGTACACGCAACATCGTACACGCAACATCGTACACGCAACATCATACACGCAACATCATACACGCAACATCATACACTCAACATCATACACGCAACATCATACACTCAACATCATACATTCAACATCATACACGCAACATCATACACGCAACATCATACACTCAACATCATACATTCAACATCATACATGCAACATCATGATGTGTTGATGTGTCCGTTTAGAAACATTATTTAAGATGAACACATCAAATGACACAGCCAAATGTTATTTTAGCTATAATGTTATAATATGTAACACAACATCATGCAACATCATACGTGCAACATCATACGTGCAACATCATACACGCAACATCATACGTGCAACATCATACACGCACCATCATACACGCAACATCATACACTCAACATCATACGTTCAACATCATACGTTCAACATCATACATGCAACATCATACATGCAACATCATACATGCAACATCATACATTCAATATCATGCATGCAACATCATACATGCACCATCATACATGCACCATCATACATGCACCATCATACATGCAATATCATACATGCAACATCATACATGCAACATCATACATTAAATATCATACACGCACCATCATACACTCAACATCATACGTTCAACATCATACGTTCAACATCATACTTGCAACATCATACTTGCAACATCATACATGCAACATCATACATGCAACATCATACATGCAACATCATACATTAAATATCATACATGCAACATCATACATGCACCATCATACATGCAACATCATACATGCAACATCATACATGCAACATCATACACGCAACATCATACACGCAACATCATACACGCACCATCATACACGCACCATCATACACGCAACATCATACACGCAACATCATACACGCAACATCATACACGCAACATCATACACTCAACATAATACATTCAACATCATACATGCAACATCATACACGCAACATCATACACGCAACATCATACACGCAACATCATACTTGCAACATCATACATGCAACATCATACATGCAACATCATACATTAAATATCATACATGCAACATCATACACTCAACATCATACACGCAACATCATACACGCAACATCATACATGCAATATCATACACTCAACATCATACACGCAACATCATACATGCAATATCATACACTCAACATCATACACGCAACATCATACACGCAACATCATACACGCAACATCATACATGCACCATCATACACTCAACATCATACATGCACCATCATACACTCAACATCATACACGCACCATCATACACTCAACATCATACATGCACCATCATACACTCAACATCATACATGCACCATCATACACTCAACATCATACATGCACCATCATACATGCAATATCATACACTCAACATCATACACGCAACATCATACACGCAACATCATACACGCAACATCATACACGCAACATCATACACTCAAAATCATACACGCAACATCATACACGCAACATCATACACTCAACATCATACATTCAACATCATACACTCAACATCATACACGCAACATCATACACGCAACATCATACACGCACCATCATACACGCACCATCATACACGCACTATCATACACTTAACATCATACACGCAACATCATACATGCAACATCATACACGCAACATCATACACGCAACATCATACATTCAACATCATACACGCAACATCATACACGCAACATCATACATTCAACATCATACATTCAACATCATACATGCAACATCATACATTCAACATCATACACTCAACATCATACATGCAACATCATACATTCAAGATCATACACGCAACATCATACACGCAACATCATACACGCACCATCATACATGCACCATCATACATGCAATATCATACACGCAACATCATACACTCAACATCATACATTCAACATCATACACGCAACATCATACACGCAACATCATACACTCAACATCATACATTCAACATCATACACGCAACATCATACACGCAACATCATACATTCAACATCATACACGCAACATCATACACGCAACATCATACACTCAACATCATACATTCAACATCATACACGCAACATCATACATGCAACATCATACACTCAACATCATACATTCAACATCATACACGCAACATCATACACGCAACATCATACACTCAACATCATACACGCAACATCATACACTCAACATCATACACTCAACATCATACATTCAACATCATACACGCAACATCATACACTCAACATCATACACTCAACATCATACATTCAACATCATACATTCAACATCATACACGCAACATCATACATGCAACATCATACATGCAACATCATGATGTGTTGATGTGTCCGTTTAGAAACTTATTTAAGATGAACACATCAAACGACACAGCCAAATGTTATTTTAGCTATAATGTTATATCATGTAACACAACATCATGCAACATCATACACGCAACATCATACACGCAACATCATACACGCAACATCATACACTCAACATCATACACGCAACATCATACACTCAACATCATACACGCAACATCATACACTCAACATCATACACTCAACATCATACACTCAACATCATACACGCAACATCATACACGCAACATCATACACTCAACATCATACACTCAACATCATACATTCAACATCATACATGCAACATCATACACGCAACATCATACACGCAACATCATACACTCAACATCATACACTCAACATCATACACTCAACATCATACACTCAACATCATACACTCAACATCATACACGCAACATCATACACTCAACATCATACACTCAACATCATACATTCAACATCATACACTCAACATCATACACTCAACATCATACACTCAACATCATACATTCAACATCATACACTCAACATCATACACTCAACATCATACACTCAACATCATACACGCAACATCATACACTCAACATCATACACTCAACATCATACACTCAACATCATACACTCAACATCATACACTCAACATCATACACTCAACATCATACATTCAACATCATACACGCAACATCATACACTCAACATCATACACTCAACATCATACATTCAACATCATACATTCAACATCATACATTCAACATCATACATTCAACATCATACACGCAACATCATACACGCAACATCATACATTCAACATCATACATTCAACATCATACATGCAACATCATACATTCAACATCATACACTCAACATCATACATGCAACATCATACATTCAAGATCATACACGCAACATCATACACGCAACATCATACACGCACCATCATACATGCACCATCATACATGCAATATCATACACGCAACATCATACACTCAACATCATACATTCAACATCATACACGCAACATCATACACGCAACATCATACACTCAACATCATACATTCAACATCATACACGCAACATCATACACGCAACATCATACATTCAACATCATACACGCAACATCATACACGCAACATCATACACTCAACATCATACATTCAACATCATACACGCAACATCATACATGCAACATCATACACTCAACATCATACATTCAACATCATACACGCAACATCATACACGCAACATCATACACTCAACATCATACACGCAACATCATACACTCAACATCATACACTCAACATCATACATTCAACATCATACACGCAACATCATACACTCAACATCATACACTCAACATCATACATTCAACATCATACATTCAACATCATACATTCAACATCATACATTCAACATCATACACGCAACATCATACATGCAACATCATACATGCAACATCATGATGTGTTGATGTGTCCGTTTAGAAACTTATTTAAGATGAACACATCAAACGACACAGCCAAATGTTATTTTAGCTATAATGTTATATCATGTAACACAACATCATGCAACATCATACACGCAACATCATACACGCAACATCATACACGCAACATCATACACTCAACATCATACACGCAACATCATACACTCAACATCATACACGCAACATCATACACTCAACATCATACACTCAACATCATACACGCAACATCATACACGCAACATCATACACTCAACATCATACACTCAACATCATACATTCAACATCATACATGCAACATCATACACGCAACATCATACACGCAACATCATACATGCAACATCATACACTCAACATCATACATTCAACATCATACACTCAACATCATACACTCAACATCATACACTCAACATCATACACTCAACATCATACACGCAACATCATACACGCAACATCATACACTCAACATCATACATTCAACATCATACACTCAACATCATACACTCAACATCATACACTCAACATCATACATTCAACATCATACACTCAACATCATACACTCAACATCATACACGCAACATCATACACTCAACATCATACACTCAACATCATACACTCAACATCATACACTCAACATCATACACTCAACATCATACATTCAACATCATACACGCAACATCATACACTCAACATCATACACTCAACATCATACATTCAACATCATACATTCAACATCATACATTCAACATCATACATTCAACATCATACATTCAACATCATACACGCAACATCATACATGCAACATCATACACGCAACATCATACACTCAACATCATACATGCAACATCATACACTCAACATCATACATTCAACATCATACACTCAACATCATACATTCAACATCATACACTCAACATCATACATTCAACATCATACACTCAACATCATACATTCAACATCATACACTCAACATCATACATGCAACATCATACATGCAACATCATACATGCAACATCATGATGTGTTGATGTGTCCGTTTAGAAACTTATTTAAGATGAACACATCAAACGACACAGCCAAATGTTATTTTAGCTATAATGTTATATCATGTAACACAACACTGCTGTAATCAGAACTTTCTTTTTCTGATCGAGCTATTTTCAAATTTGAGTATTTGATTGATTGGCTAGATTAGAGCTGTCAGTCTAGAACTAGTGGACCAATGGGGACGCTAAACCCCGCCCTGTTTTGCATGAAACTCTATGTGAAGAACTTGGAAACAAGAGCAAAGAAAACACAGTGTAAGTGTAAGTGCAGTTCTGATGATTTTGCTTTCATGTTTCTGTTTTTTGCGAAACATTTTCTAACTTGTTTTAAATTTGACACCACACACAGTCTTTAAAATTAAACTTGAATATTCCTCTTTTAGTTCAATTACAGCCTCATATCATAAATCCACAGGCAAATTTCATCATAACAAAGACAGTTTTACATTCAGGTGGAACCCATATCTACATTTCACAGCTACGGGGGAAATAATTAATAGTTTTTTGGGAGGACTTAAATTAATTTGGTGTTTTGAGAAAGTCAGTGCACTATACACAGACAAATACAAGTGTGCACTGACTGTTTCATGCATTTGTTGATATTGAAATATTGGATTTCCGGAGAATAAAAAATTCAGAAGTGTAAGTAGTTGTTATCATAGTTGTTTACAATAACCTATCTTAAAAACATTTAACGTCATCAGAAGAAAATCTGTCAATTTCAAATGAAACCTTAGCAAACATTCACATGTGTTTTGTCAAAATGAACTTTATTTAACATGTTAGTTTCCACGCTGGTCAATACAGAAGCCCCAAACTGCACTGTGAAATATATATATATGTATATTTTTAGATGTCTTAGTGACTTCCTGAGCATATGTCCTCCAAAAAAATATAAATAAAATAATAATTAAAAAAAACTGTCAAAAAATACATAAAAAAAGTTTTTCTATTTAAATTTTTTTTTCATATTTTTTCTCTCATTCACTCAAAAAATGTTTCTTTTAAAAAATATTTTCTCAAAATTATTATTATTTTTTTCCCTTGCTAACAATGATCATGCGGTACCAACCTCGGCCAGCAGGTGTCACTATCAGTAAGCAAAACATCTGATGTTGACAAGGTGAGAGAAGAAGAAACTGAGAGAAAACATTATTTTGACAGTGTGGTTCTGGGCTTCTGTAGGTCAATAACACATGAACTTCTCATTTAACTGCACGTCTACAATAACAGGTTTATTTGAAGTCCTGTTGTGTATTTCCACGTGTTGTCGGTCTTTTTGCTGTCTGACTGAAAGTGTCCTGCAATTAGACTGAAATCTATTCATGCTTCAGTCCAGAGAAGAGAAAATTACTGTTATTATCTCTTTATCTGACCAACAATAGTTTCATTTCATCTCACTCAAATGTGTAAATGTTATTTTCTCCAGTCTGACGACACGTTCCTGTTCAGTTGGGTTGTTTAGTTCAGAACTAAATGATAATTATAGATGCCCAGAAAACACCTTTGACCTTTATTTTACACGGCTTTTAGTAAAAGTTATTAAGTCTAATATCATCTCTAATAATAATAAAATGTGCCTCATTTTATGGAAGCCCTGAAGCGCACAGTGAAAAAGAATAAAAACCGGTTCTTTATATGAGCAAACTTTATTAAACACATTAAACGGATCAAACATGTTTAAATTTAAATTCCTGAGGATCAAAGTGAGAATTACAACTCGCTCATTGTTCATTGTGCAGAAACTCTGACAATAAATCAAAGTAATGTAACAATTACAATGTGCAATTATCATATTATTTTGAGAATAAAGTTAAAATAACAAGTCGAAGCAGTATGAGATTAAAGTCGTAATATTTTGAGAAATCTCGGATATATGACCGATTTGTGGGAAGTTTTTACGAGCTCTTTGTTCATGAATGAAGTGTGCATTTTTATACGACTTTATTCTAATAATATTTATATTACTATTTTAATACATTTCATACAACTTTATTCTAATAATTTTTATACGATTTGATTCTAATAATTTATATATGATTTTATTTGAATAATTTTATTCGAATAATTTTATTCGAATAATTTTTTTTATTTTCAAAATATTATGACTATACTTTCAAAATGCTACAACTGTATTCTAATCATTTTTATACGACTCTATTTTAATAATTTTTATACGTCTTTATTTTAATAATTTTATACGACTCAATTTTAATAATTTTTATGACTATTTCAATAATTTTTTTACGACTTTATTCTAATAATTTTTATACGACTTTATTCTAATAATTTTATACGTCTCAATTTTAATAATTTTTATACGACTATTCTAATCATTTTTATTTTATTTTCAAAATATTCTGACTATAATCTCAAAATGCTACAACTTTATTCTAATAATTTTTATACGACTCTATTTTAATAATTTTTATTTTATTTTTAAAATATCATTTTTACTTTATTCGCAAAATATTTTAAAAGACTTTATTATCGAAATATTAATTATTATTATTTTTTATTTAACGTGGCAATAAAATTCTGGTAAAGATAATAAATTTTCATAAATGCATCTTGAAACACATCAGTTAGTCACTAACAAATGACAAATGTCCAAGAATTTGTGATACAACTGCATTTCCACAGGAACCACTTTGTAACCACTTTGATACTGACAACATTTAAAAAAAAATCTATTTTTGTATTTTAAAAAATAAGTAACAACATTTCAATCTCCAGAACACCAAGACATTGTCCAATAAACACACCAACATGTGCTACATAAATATTCATGATGTTTTTGCACAGTAAAAGATTCTTTTAAATGACCTGTTTTGATCAACATTCATCCTTAATGAGCGATTCAAGCACCCAAATAAATATTTCACATAATATGTTCATTTTATCAGTCTTGTTGTTAATCAGTAGATGAACACACAGATCAGCACTTTGATCGAGTGGTATATATATATAACTTATTATTTGAATAAAACACGATGCATCTGTGCGTCAGTGGATGGGTGTTACTCTTTAAAAATAAAATGCAATATGATGCTTTTTCTTAGGGTGGCATTTGCCACCCCGTGCCACCCCATGCCACCCCGCCCCTGATTCCGGGTTGTTTTTAAGAAAGTTTCAATGCTTGATAAATGGTAAGAGTGTTTTTTACCCCTTTTTACTCTGGTGTGCAGATTAAGCACAATAATTAGACAAGTTCAATGTCATTTTCCTCTTTATATATTCTCAGGAAACTTTGCTTTGTGTAAACAGTCGGCCGGCTTTGCATTAAAACTGCATATTAATTCTGTCAACTATTTGCAATTCAACATTTGCTCTTTGTAAACAACGACTAATTAGACATTTTAAAACTGAGGAACATTTAAAAATGAGCTTGATAAACTTTATGCCCCGGAAAGAATCAAACATTAGAGTTAAAGTTCTGGATCACTGGATTCTTTGGCCTTAAAACCTTCATAAATGTGTCCTCAGCATGCGTTAGGCCTCATTTACTCTGAATAATAAGAGTTATATTTGGGTTTTGACTAGAAGGAGGGTCTGCTGTTCTACACAACTCTATACATCACTTTCTCCATAGAAAACTTCCTTTAACTATTAGAGACGTTTCCAAGACTGTGTCAAACCATGTCTGTGGCATCGAGTCTAATCCAAAGCCGTCCGCTTTCAAACAGGCTGATAAGAGTTTCACAGACGCCCATCAGACCTGCACACCAATCTTTTATCTTCATCAGGAACTAATTGGAAGCCGAACGTCGAGTCGGGATTTTCAGTTTGACTGGATCTCACAAAGAAATAATCTGAGATGCTACAAACACATTTCAGGAGGAGCAGACAGCGCTCTGTCAATGCACATCCATCCGTGTGTTTTCTTCCATCTTTAAATCAGTTTATCAGCGAGGAGGGACACATGCAAGAACATCAGACCGCTTTAACAGTGGCTGATCTGCTCATGTGGCCCATATGTTCAATAAAATGCATGCAAAAGCTTATAAATTAAAAAGCAGATTTGTAGTAAATGTTCTAATGTTTATATTTACATTTATTTATTTAGCAGATGCTTTTATCTAAAGTGACACAAGCAACTGATCACAGTATTAATAATATTAGCAGTGAACACAAAATATCATTATTTAGAGTCAGTGATTATGTTTCAAACGAGACCACACACAAGATAATCAGATGTATTGATCATTAGATAATCCACATGAAGCACAATGTTACATATGACCACCAGGAGATGGCGCCAAATACATGACACAGACTCAATGATGACTCAAATGACACAGAATGAAACTCATTCTGTGAAATCTCATGACTAAAATCATGTCTGCATGCTATGCAAACCTTTAGTCATTGTTGTGTTTGCATGTGTAATTAGTTCTTATGTACAATTATTATCTTTTATTTGTTTGGAGATGTTTTTGGATAAATTATTTAACAATCCATCAATCTGCGCATCTGATCACGTGACTCGTTGTGCACGACACCGCGGAGACTCACAGCATGTGGAGACTCATGCTACTCTCCACGATCCACACACAACTCACCACACGCCCCATTGAGAGAACCACTAATCACCACCACGAGGAGGTTACCCCATGTGACTCTACCCTCCCTAGCAACCGGGACAATTTGGTTATCCCATGTGACTCTACCCTCCCTAGCAACCGGGACAATTTGATTACCCCATGTGACTCTACCCTCCCTAGTAACCGGGCCAATTTGGCTGCTAAGGAGACCTGACTGGAGTCACTCAGCACTCCAGGTGTGATAGTCAGTGTCAATACTCGCTGGTAAGCTATCTTTAAAGTACACTCAGTTTAGGATTTAGTTTTTTATAAGGTGTTTGACATTCTTGTGACGTTTCACTGTCCGGCTCAGGAGCTGACGGTAATTACCAATGCATTATAATGCCAACCAGCAATAAACATCACCGGAAGAAACTCTTTCATGCCTGAATGCAGAACAAATTCTGTACTGAACAAGTGTGGACAAATAAAATAAATAAAATAAACAATGTATATACTTTCAGTGGTGTTTGTGTGTGTGTGTGTGTGTGTAGAAGAGTTTGTATGAGTTTGTGTGTGTGTGTGAGAGTGTGAGTGTGTGTGTGAGAGTGTGAGTGTTTGTGTGTGTGTGTGTGTGTGTGTGTACAACAGTTTGTATGAGTTTGTGTGTGTGTGTGTGTGAGTGTGAGTGTGAGTGTGTGTGTGTGTGTGTGTACAAGAGTTTGTATGAGTTTGTGTGTGTGTGAGTGTGTGTGTGTGAGAGAGTGTGAGTGTGTGTGTGTGAGTGTGTGAGTGTGTGAGAGTGTGAGTGTGTGAGTGTGAGTGTGTGTACAAGAGTTTGTGTGTGTGTGAGTGTGTGTGTGTGTGTGTGAGAGTGTGAGTGTGAGTGTGTGTACAAGAGTTTGGGTGTGTGTGAGTGTGTGTGTGTGAGTGTGTGAGTGTGTGAGAGTGTGAGTGTGTGAGTGTGAGTGTGTGTACAAGAGTTTGTGTGTGTGTGAGTGTGTGTGTGTGTGTGTGAGAGTGTGAGTGTGAGTGTGTGTACAAGAGTTTGGGTGTGTGTGAGTGTGTGTGTGTGAGTGTGTGAGTGTGTGAGAGTGTGAGTGTGTGAGTGTGAGTGTGTGTACAAGAGTTTGTGTGTGTGTGAGTGTGTGTGTGTGTGTGTGAGAGTGAGTGTGTGTACAAGAGTTTGGGTGTGTGTGAGTGTGTGTGTGTGAGTGTGTGAGTGTGTGAGAGTGTGAGTGTGTGAGTGTGAGTGTGTGTACAAGAGTTTGTGTGTGTGTGAGTGTGTGTGTGTGTGTGTGAGAGTGTGAGTGTGAGTGTGTGTACAAGAGTTTGGGTGTGTGTGAGTGTGAGTGTGTGTACAAGAGTTTGGGTGTGTGTGAGTGTGTGTGTGTGTGTGTGAGAGTGAGTGTGTGTGTGTGTGTAAATGGGTGCATCACTGTTTGGTCGACTCTTCCCTCTTTTCGTGAGTTAATCATTTGGTTGGGCCAGATTGTATGGATGAGGGTGTCCGTGTCCTGAGGCTGATTATTTCTCTTTCTCTCTCTCTGTCTCTCAAACACACACACACACACACACACACACACACACACACACACACACACACACACACACACACACACAGGGGGGAGAGAGAGGTGGCATATATACTATGAAAACAGCGCTAGGTTTAAATTGACGCAACCTCTGGTCGGCGCTACACAACCCAATGTTTGTGACCGCACAATATTAGCTAGCTTTGTGTGTTAATTAATGTGACTAACCTTTGAGCAAGTTTCTGCTTCTGAGGGCTCAACCAAATGAGAGCACAAATAGCACAGCGGGTGCCGTCCAGTTTAATGGGACTCTGCTCACATTTCGGGGTTTATGCTGAAATACATCATCGAAGGGTCCGATCGATCATGACACACAGGGAAATCTATAAATGTATACAATATAATTATTCACACATCTACAGAAGCAGCTGTCAGTGTAAAGAATAACTCAAAATCTCTCCAAAATCTGTCTTGTCTTCTAAATTGAATCTGTCTCTTGAATCTGACACAATGTGTCAAAAATAATAAGACACCGTTTCCGATACAGAGGAATTTTGTCCTGCTATTCTTTATATAGAAATCTCACACAACTTTGTGTCACCTGAAATGGGCTTTTGTTCAGACAGTACAGAGATTACAAGAACTGACTTTCATTGAAAGACACCAGTGACCCTTACTGTCTCTTCACTCTCAAGCAGTTAGTATCAAGTGATGACCTCTGACCTCTGACCCCTGGTTCCAGCACACTTCAGAGTCAAGAGCTTGTCACATCTTGCATGCTAATCTCCACAATGTGATTCTAAATTGAAATGCAAGTTGTTGAAATCCGTTTTTGATCTTGTCGTTTGTTGAGGTGTGAATGGAGTCCAGGACGTGTTCACTCGTTCTATTAGACGCGAAAAACTGCAGAAGAACAGTGTTGCTAAGTGCATTGACCTTTGACCCCACACGGATGCAGTATTCAGTCAGACCGGCCTCTGGAGCGCTGTTAATTATTTCACTCTGATACTGTAATCCATCAAACGAGACAGAAAGAGAGAGATGAATTAAACAGGAGTCAGTAAGTGAACAGGACTGTAGGAAGTGTCTGCGTGTTGACTTCCTGTGAATCACTGAAACTCTGTAGAGCGATGACATTACCTTGACCTTTGACCTCACGGCACCGTCTCTCAGTTTAGAAGGTTTTGTCAGGCAAAGTTGATTAAAAATAAGTAGAAATGTAATTATTTAAAGAAAATATAGTAAAATGTGCACTCAAAAAATAGTATATATATTTTAGCCTATTTTTAACATTTCAATTAAAAAAAAAAAATTAAAAAAAAAGATTTATATATATACATATATACATACACACAACAGTTATTTCCGGTCCTCGAATCTGATTGGACGAGAGATGTTCCATGAGCACTCGGACGCTTCACTGTGTGTCACTCCGCTTGTGTCCGTTCTAAACTAAAGTGTAAGAGCAGTGCAGATGTGTTAAGAGCTGCTGTTTGTCTTTATTACATTATATATGTTAGCCAGCAGGTGGAGACAAAAGATGATTTTTGTGTGTAATATGAGCCAGTTCGGTGACGTGAAGTGAATCCGCTTCAGCCGTTGACATACAACAGCTCTCCATGATTGCTTGCTGCACTTACTACACGACTAAAGCTGGAAATAACTTTAAACTGCTTTAAATGAACAACTTCAGCATTACGACTCATCACAGCTGAGAGACACAACAGACTGATTAATTACACAATGGTGCGGTTTAAAATGGTGGAAGACATTGCGGTTTCTATAGTGATCGACTCTTGCGCAACGGCTACAGCGAAATACAGAGAAATACCCCCGATTGGACGCTATTATACTACTTAGAAAGCTGATCTTCAGAAAGCCGACATCATCTCTGCTGGAGTGTGACAACAAGTGATCATACACATAAACACACACACACTCTCCATCTCTCTCTCTCTATCTCACACACACACACATATTCTCTCTCTATCTCACACACACACACACACACACACACACTCTCTCTCTCACTGTCTCTCTTGATGGTGAGACTGTGCTCACTGAGCCTGTACTTGCTCAGGATCTGTCTGTCACTCACTGTCTGTCTCTCTCGATGGTGAGACTGTGCTCACTGAGCCTGTACTTGATCAAGATCTGTCTGTCTTTCACTGTCTGTCTCTCTCTCACTGTCTGTCTCTCTCGATGGCGAGACTGTGCTCACTGAGCCTGTATTTGTCAAGATCTGTCTCTCTCCCTCACTGTCTGTCTCTCTCTCACTGTCTGTCTCTCTCGATGGCGAGACTGTGCTCACTGAGCCTGTACTTGCTCAGGATCTGTCTGTCACTCACTGTCTGTCTCTCTCGATGGTGAGACTGTGCTCACTGAGCCTGTACTTGATCAAGATCTGTCTGTCTTTCACTGTCTGTCTCTCTCTCACTGTCTGTCTCTCTCGATGGCGAGACTGTGCTCACTGAGCCTGTATTTGTCAAGATCTGTCTCTCTCCCTCACTGTCTGTCTCTCTCTCACTGTCTGTCTCTCTCGATGGCGAGACTGTGCTCACTGAGCCTGTACTTGCTCAAGATCTGTCTCTCTCTCTCTCTCACTGTCTGTCTCTCTCGATGGTGAGACTGTGCTCACTGAGCCTGTACTTGCTCAGAGATCTTTTTTGTATGTTAATGATCAATGGGAATCGTCCTAATTCTGCCCTACATGCATTATTGGGAGTTTTCCTTTGTAATTTCAAAATTAATTTGCAGAATTTTGTGTGTAGGTCTTCTGTTGGATGTTTGTCCCATCTAGTGTAGTTCTGATCACTGAGTGGACTCGCGCATTTATACACACACATTTATAATCCAGCGGTCAAACTCGCACGAGCAATGCGAGATGAACATTTTCTTTGCATTGTATGTGAACGCACCATTAAAGACTGTACAGCTAAAACGTACTCTCTTCATAACTCGCTTTTGGCGCCCCTCTGTGGACATTACAGCCTACAAATGGAGCTCAACAACACTTAACACTTTGGCCACTGGGGGCAGTATTTGTGATTTCAGTATGCACAGAACAATTTTAGCTAAAGAAATGTCAGCCTACTCTTTACGATTGCACTGATGACATCTCTTCCCAACTCTATAGGCCAAAATGCCATTGGTTCTCCAGTCTGCAGTGTCAGAGCGACTGCAGATGTGACCTGAGGTCGGTCTAGTCTCGTGAGTCTGTCACTTTCAAAGTGAGTTAGATTGAGGAGGAAGGTGAAATAGAAGCAGCTCAGAGCGCTGCATAATCTCTATTTTCACCTTAACTGGGATCACACTGCAGTTCTGTGTTAAAGGATTTCTGCAGTGAAACAACGTGCTGTGAGTATCAATGTACGGCAGCTTCCCTTATCAAACACAGTCAGCTAATCGCTCTGTGTGGAATATAATGCAGATAGACGTTCTCTCTGGCTCTGATCCAAAACATAGTGAATCAACTACCTACATAGACAACTGCCTTCTAAGGGAGCATTCTAACAGAGATGGAGCCTTGTAAGTAATTTATTTAGACACGCCTGACACTATGATGATTTATTTTTTATTATGTTTTTGTCATTTTTAAAGTTTGACCATTCCAGATCACTGTATGTTTTTATTGTATGGAAAAGTTCTGCTTTTGTGTTCCACAGAAGAAAGAAGTCATACAGTTTGGAACAACATGAAGGTGAGTAAATGACAGAGTTCACATTTTTGTCTGAACTATTCCTTTAAACAGTTAGAACTACAGTATAACTGATCCTTTAAACAATTTGTTTTATATATATATATGACATTAGAAATAATTTTGACATTCAAGACAATTGTTTTTAATAAAAAATAATAATATATATATATTTTTATAAAAACAATAATGTCTTATATGTCATATTGAAAACTAAAATAATGATATAAAATTAAATAAATAAATAAAAAGTCATTATTATTATTTTTTTATTAAAAATTATTTACCTTATAGTTAATGGTAAAAATGTAATTATGTTTAAAAACACACTATTTTACAGTAAAATATTAAAAGTATTAAAATTGCAATGAAAAACAATCATTGAATATTCCCAGAAGTCACTGCATGACCATCACACACAAAAAAATCTATTTCATTAACAATTTCCATCAAATTGAATACGGCCCTACATCAGCAGCGCTGTGATTCGGCTGCAGGTCGAGTGTCGTATGTAATTACAGCAGTGCTGATGTAGGGCCGTATTGCACGATTGCAAGTGTGATCAGTTCAATGAACAAGTACATGTAACAAAATAGGAAAAACTGAATACGGTCATAAAAGTGCATTTATGCATGGAACAACTTTATTACGCGATGGACCAGAATCTGCCGGTGCTGGTTCAAAACAAATGTGTGTGTGTGTGTGTGTGTGTGTTTGTGAGAGAGAACATTTACATGAATTAGCGGTGCAGTTGGAACAGTCCACAGCTCCTGGACTCACTCTGCAAGACAAACACATCAAGTTTTTGCTCTATGCAGACGACCTGGTGCTGCTGTCACCCACTGCACAGGGACTACAGCAACATCTGGACCTGCTGGAGAACTACTGCCAGAACTGGGCCCTGGCAGTAAACCTGAAGAAGACAAATATTATGATCTTTCAGAAAAAGCCCAGATGTCAGGAACACAGATACCAGTTCTCTCTAGGCAGCACCACACTAGTGCACACTATGCAGTATACTTACCTTGGGCTGATTATCACTGCATCAGGGAGTTTCAGAAAGGCAGTGAATGCACTTAAAGCTCGAAGAGCGCTATACGCTATTAACAGAAAGTTCTATAATACTGAACTACCAATTCCAATCTGGTGTAAGATCTTTGATAGTGTCATACAGCCCATAGCGCTGTATGGAAGCGCGAGTACCGCGAACCCGCAAGTATTCCCGCTTCTCTTCTGGAAAAGGACAGGAGGCGGGGCTTCTACAACTGGGTTCGCTGGAATCAAGTAGACGTGCATATTTTCAGAACTTACCAGGTAGACCAACTTCCTCGCTCACTTTCCTCCAAGCGATGTCTTTTTTTGTCCTTCTCTGTACATGTATGATGTTGTGTCATACAATTCCGGGTGCCCACACACCACTACAACAATTTTTTCATACATGTACATACTATTTAACACGCTATTTTATAAAATGACTATGCATTAAACAGTATATACTGTGCAGTATCAGACAGTCTCCCCTACCATTAAAATCCACTCCCCAAAATCATCACTCGAGAACACATGATCGGATTCCCTTGGCGTAGTCGCAGCGGTCTGACACAGCAGCATCATGGGTAATGATTTATTCAGCACATCCGACACACTGTGTCCCTTTACCAACACTCACTATTTAACTATCTGCTGTTTATTGGTTAATTCATGGCCCTTATTAAAGTTTCACCATCTGACCAATTCTCCTTCTCCATTCTGAACAGATCTGGTCGACCGCATGACCTTGTGTCAAACGTGCAGAACAGGGCGGAAAAGCACTTGAGTGGGAATCATCATTACCCTCTCGAAAGCCTCTGGATCACACACAAGGTTATCACGGAATCAACTGGAAGATTTAATGAGGGTACAGAAGGGCTGATGAGGATCATGCAGGAATACAATATATAATCAGGCCTGTGCAGTGGAGAGAAGAGTGACACATAACTCTGAATTACTTTCTCCTATTTAAACTGTTCTGAATATACTGAAAAATTGATAGTTAAAATCTATTTTAATATGTTGTAATATGCAAAGTATTTGGACACTTAAGTTACACTTATATGTCATTGCATTAGCAAAAGCCAAATATAAGTGTCATTTACAGTGGCAAGATAAAGTATGTGAACCATTTGGAATTAGCCTGTTATGTTTTCTGTACAGTAGACTCATGAACAGAGATGTTAACCAGTTCCAATGATTCCTTCAAGTCTTTATCTGTCACTCTAGGGTTCTTTATTACATCATTGAGCATTCTGCGGTGTTCCCTTTGAATCATCTTGACTGGACGGCCACTTCTAGTGAGAGTACCTATAGTACTAAATCATCTCCATTTATAGACAGTTTGTCTAACTGTGGACAGATGAATATCTAACGGTCACTTCTAGTGAGAGTACCTATAGTACTAAATCATCTCCATTTATAGACAGTTTGTCTAACTGTGGTCAGATGAATATCTAACGGCCACTTCTAGTGAGAGTACCTATAGTACTAAATCATCTCCATTTATAGACAGTTTGTCTCACTGTGGACAGATGAATATCTAACGGCCACTTCTAGAGAGAGTACCTATAGTACTAAATCATCTCCATTTATAGACAGTTTGTCTAACTGTGGACAGATGAATATCTAACGGTCACTTCTAGTGAGAGTACCTATAGTACTAAATCATCTCCATTTATAGACAGTTTGTCTAACTGTGGACAGATGAATATCTAACGGCCACTTCTAGTGAGAGTACCTATAGTACTAAATCATCTCCATTTATAGACAGTTTGTCTAACTGTGGACAGATGAATATCTAACGGCCACTTCTAGTGAGAGTACCTATAGTACTAAATCACCTCCATTTATAGACAGTTTGTCTCACTGTGGACAGATGAATATCTAACGGCCACTTCTAGTGAGAGTACCTATAGTACTAAATCATCTCCATTTATAGACAGTTTGTCTAACTGTGGACAGATGAATATCTAACGGCCACTTCTAGTGAGAGTACCTATAGTACTAAATCACCTCCATTTATAGACAGTTTGTCTAACTGTGGACAGATGAATATCTAACGGCCACTTCTAGTGAGAGTACCTATAGTACTAAATCACCTCCATTTATAGACAGTTTGTCTCACTGTGGACAGATGAATATCTAACGGCCACTTCTAGTGAGAGTACCTATAGTACTAAATCACCTCCATTTATAGACAGTTTGTCTAACTGTGGACAGATGAATATCTAACGGCCACTTCTAGTGAGAGTACCTATAGTACTAAATCACCTCCATTTATAGACAGTTTGTCTAACTGTGGACAGATGAATATCTAACGGCCACTTCTAGTGAGAGTACCTATAGTACTAAATCATCTGCATTTATAGACAGTTTGTCTAACTGTGGACAGATGAATATCTAACGGCCACTTCTAGTGAGAGTACCTATAGTACTAAATCATCTCCATTTATAGACAGTTTGTCTAACTGTGGACAGATGAATATCTAACGGCCACTTCTAGTGAGAGTACCTATAGTACTAAATCATCTCCATTTATAGACAGTTTGTCTAACTGTGGACAGATGAATATCTAACGGCCACTTCTAGTGAGAGTACCTATAGTACTAAATCACCTCCATTTATAGACAGTTTGTCTAACTGTGGACAGATGAATATCTAACGGCCACTTCTAGTGAGAGTACCTATAGTACTAAATCACCTCCATTTATAGACAGTTTGTCTCACTGTGGACAGATGAATATCTAACGGCCACTTCTAGTGAGAGTACCTATAGTACTAAATCACCTCCATTTATAGACAGTTTGTCTAACTGTGGACAGATGAATATCTAACGGCCACTTCTAGTGAGAGTACCTATAGTACTAAATCACCTCCATTTATAGACAGTTTGTCTAACTGTGGACAGATGAATATCTAACGGCCACTTCTAGTGAGAGTACCTATAGTACTAAATCATCTGCATTTATAGACAGTTTGTCTAACTGTGGACAGATGAATATCTAACGGCCACTTCTAGTGAGAGTACCTATAGTACTAAATCATCTCCATTTATAGACAGTTTGTCTAACTGTGAACAGATGAATATCTAACGGCCACTTCTAGTGAGAGTACCTATAGTACTAAATCATCTCCATTTATAGACAGTTTGTCTAACTGTGGACAGATGAATATCTAACGGCCACTTCTAGTGAGAGTACCTATAGTACTAAATCATCTCCATTTATAGACAGTTTGTCTAACTGTGGACAGATGAATATCTAACGGTCACTTCTAGTGAGAGTACCTATAGTCCTAAATCACCTCCATTTATAGACAGTTTGTCTAACTGTGGACAGATGAATATCTAACGGCCACTTCTAGTGAGAGTACCTATAGTACTAAATCATCTCCATTTATAGACAGTTTGTCTAACTGTGGACAGATGAATATCTAACGGCCACTTCTAGTGAGAGTACCTATAGTACTAAATCATCTCCATTTATAGACAGTTTGTCTAACTGTGGACAGATGAATATCTAACGGCCACTTCTAGTGAGAGTACCTATAGTACTAAATCATCTCCATTTATAGACAGTTTGTCTAACTGTGGACAGATGAATATCTAACGGCCACTTCTAGTGAGAGTACCTATAGTACTAAATCACCTCCATTTATAGACAGTTTGTCTAACTGTGGACAGATGAATATCTAACGGCCACTTCTAGTGAGAGTACCTATAGTACTAAATCACCTCCATTTATAGACAGTTTGTCTAACTGTGGACAGATGAATATCTAACGGCCACTTCTAGTGAGAGTACCTATAGTACTAAATCATCTCCATTTATAGACAGTTTGTCTCACTGTGGACAGATGAATATCTAACGGCCACTTCTAGTGAGAGTACCTATAGTACTAAATCATCTCCATTTATAGACAGTTTGTCTAACTGTGGACAGATGAATATCTAACAGCCACTTCTAGAGAGAGTACCTATAGTCCTAAATCACCTCCATTTATAGACAGTTTGTCTAACTGTGGACAGATGAATATCTAACAGCCACTTCTAGAGAGAGTACCTATAGTCCTAAATCACCTCCATTTATAGACAGTTTGTCTCACTGTGCACAGATGAATATCTAACGGCCACTTCTAGAGAGAGTACCTATAGTACTAAATCACCTCCATTTATAGACAGTTTGTCTAACTGTGGACAGATGAATATCTAACGGCCACTTCTAGTGAGAGTACCTATAGTACTAAATCATCTCCATTTATAGACAGTTTGTCTAACTGTGGACAGATGAATATCTAACGGCCACTTCTAGTGAGAGTACCTATAGTACTAAATCATCTCCATTTATAGACAGTTTGTCTAACTGTGGACAGATGAATATCTAACGGCCACTTCTAGTGAGAGTACCTGTAGTACTAAATCATCTCCATTTATAGACAGTTTGTCTAACTGTGGACAGATGAATATCTAACGGCCACTTCTAGTGAGAGTACCTATAGTCCTAAATCACCTCCATTTATAGACAGTTTGTCTCACTGTGCACAGATGAATATCTAACGGCCACTTCTAGTGAGAGTACCTATAGTACTAAATCATCTCCATTTATAGACAGTTTGTCTAACTGTGGACAGATGAATATCTAACGGCCACTTCTAGTGAGAGTACCTATAGTACTAAATCATCTCCATTTATAGACAGTTTGTCTAACTGTGGACAGATGAATATCTAACGGCCACTTCTAGTGAGAGTACCTATAGTACTAAATCATCTCCATTTATAGACAGTTTGTCTAACTGTGGACAGATGAATATCTAACGGCCACTTCTAGTGAGAGTACCTATAGTACTAAATCACCTCCATTTATAGACAGTTTGTCTAACTGTGAACAGATGAATATCTAACGGCCACTTCTAGTGAGAGCACCTATAGTACTAAATCATCTCCATTTATAGACAGTTTGTCTAACTGTGGACAGATGAATATCTAACGGCCACTTCTAGTGAGAGTACCTATAGTACTAAATCACCTCCATTTATAGACAGTTTGTCTAACTGTGGACAGATGAATATCTAACGGCCACTTCTAGTGAGAGTACCTATAGTACTAAATCATCTCCATTTATAGACAGTTTGTCTAACTGTGAACAGATGAATATCTAACGGCCACTTCTAGTGAGAGCACCTATAGTACTAAATCACCTCCATTTATAGACAGTTTGTCTAACTGTGGACAGATGAATATCTAACGGCCACTTCTAGTGAGAGTACCTATAGTACTAAATCATCTCCATTTATAGACAGTTTGTCTCACTGTGGACAGATGAATATCTAACGGCCACTTCTAGTGAGAGTACCTATAGTACTAAATCATCTCCATTTATAGACAGTTTGTCTAACTGTGGGCAGATGAATATCTGAACTCTTCCAGCTTTACAAACAGCAACAATTCTTGATCGTAGGTCTTCTGAAATCTCTTGGTCCACGTCAGCAGATGCTTCCAGTGAATAGAAAACTCAAAATGTTTGAGTGCTTTTTTTTAAGTCAAAGTATCTTTAACCCACACTTCCAATCTTGTTCATTAATTGGATGCCAGGTTTGCCAACTCCTGATTCTGATTAGCTTTTGTCGATGTGATTAGCCAAGGGATTCACTTGCTTTTTCAAACCTACACTGTGAATGTTTGAATGATGCATTTAATATAATAATACAGTAATTTGTACATTATTCGATAAACAGATTGTGTTTGTTCATTATTGTAACTTAAATGAAGTTCAAACCAGATTTTGAGTCACATTTCTACATAATTCAGGTAATTCTAAAGGGTTCACATATTTTTTTATTGCCAACGTACTTGAAAAAAGAAATATGGCTCAATAGTTGTTTCAAGCAAAACATTTGACAAAAAGAAGTTTGCTAGCTTTGCAATAAAGCGATATTATGGAGCCCTTCAGAGGACAGAGAGGGAGTTCATCAAATTCACTATCAACACTGACAAACACAAAGTGACACAATCCGAGACACTTTGTTTCGTTTAAAGTGGGGGGGGGGGGGGGAGTATTGACGCTGACTATCACACCTGGAGTCGCAATTTTGAATCCAGGGCGTGCTGAGTGACTCCAGCCGGGTCTCCTTAGCAACCAAATTGGCCCGGTTGCTAGGAAGGGTAGAGTCACATGGGGTAACCAAATTGTCCCGGTTGCTAGGGAGGGTAGAGTCACATGGGGCAACCAAATTGGTCCGGTGGCTAGGGAGGGTAGAGTCACATGGGGTAATCAAATTGTCCCGGTTGCTAGGGAGGATAGAGTCACATGGGGTAACCAAATTGTCCCGGTTGCTAGGGAGGGTAGAGTCACATGGGGTAACCAAATTGTCCCGGTTGCTAGGGAGGGTAGAGTCACATGGGGTAACCTCCTCGTGGTGGTGATTAGTGGTTCTCTCAATGGGGCGTGTGGTGAGTTGTGTGTGGATCGTGGAGAGTAGCATGAGTCTCCACATGCTGTGAGTCTCCGCGGTGTCACGCACAACGAGTCACATGATAATATGCGGTGATTGGCGGTCTCAGAAGCGGAGGCGACTGAGATTCATCCTCCACCACCCGGATTGTGTCATTATGCGGCCACGAGGACCTACTAAGTAGCAGGTATTGGGCATTCCAAACTGGGAGAAAAGGGGGAAAAAAATATAATAATAATAAAATAGTGTGTTTATGATATCTTTCTTTCAATAAAATGACACTTTAATTTCTTATCTAAATCACTGACAATCAGAGATTTTTTAAAGTGTACAATTGTATTGTATCAATAATATCACAATAAAGAAAAGAATGACACCTGCCGCTGAGATGAGGTGTAACCCAATTGTGCAAATCATCTACCACTTTTGTGATAAACTTTCACATCTTCGTGTTTTTAGGATGAAATAGTTGCATGGCAGAAAAGAACGTAAGCGACTGTGACTGTGAAGTATCACTTTTATTTCTGTGTAATAATAGAAGCAAAACACAACATTAGTCCTCGCTGAGCGCGCCGCTGCTGTGCACGCCGTGTTTCCCAAAGGGATTGAGTTCATTTCTCTCTAAAAAGTCTTTTCTGGAAAACTTTGTTTTATTACAACCTTTTGAGAACACAAACCCGTTCAGTCATTAGGAACTCTAAAACAACATCAGTATCCTAACTTTTACCTTTGCAAAGACCTTAAAGAAACAGATCATCCAAAAAATTACAATTCTGTCATCATTTACTCATCCTCATGTCGTTTCAAACACATATGCCTTTTTTCTGTGGGACACAAAATGAGATGTTAAGCAGAATGTTCATGCTGCTCTTTTCCATACAATAAAAGTGAATGTCGAGATCCAAAAATGAACCATAAAAACACCATCAAAGTACTGTAGGACAGTATTCCCGTAGCAGACTTCCGAACAGGCCTGATTTACCATTGACTCCCATTCAAGATTTTTTGACTATACTTCCTGCTAAAGCTTTCTAACTTTATGCACCAAAACCCTGATAGACATACTTGCAAAATCAGGCTTGGGGAGTAATGGAATACTTGTAATGGCGTTACGTAATCAGGATACAAACATTGTGTAACTGTAATCCATTACAGAAAAGGGAAAGAGCATTTACTGTGCAGTTGTGAAGATGCAGTGATTTACATCTGAACATTTACTGTCCCTGTTTTGCATGTTTTTCAACACCTAGCTACATGCTAGCAATACCAAGCATCTTCCTAGCAACAACTAGATAAGTGCTAAAACAAGCTAGCAACATGTTAGCATCCTGTTCAAACATGATAACAACAACTAGCTAAGTGCTAAACATGCTAGCAACATGCTAACAGCATTTTAAAACATCCTAGAAACATGCTAACAACATTATAAAACATGCTATCAACATGTTAGCAACATGTTCAAACATGCTAACAACAGCTAGCAAAGTGCTAATAAATGCTAGCAACATGCTAACAACATGTTAAAACATCCTAACCACATGGTAACAATAAAACAATAAAACATGCTATCAACATCTAGGTAAGTGCTAAAACATCCAAGAAACATACTAATAGTGTGCTAAAACATGCTAGCATTATACTAACATGTTATCAACATCAAGATAAGTGTTAATACATGCAAACAACATGTTAACATTATGTTCAAACATGTTAACAACAACTAGCTAAGTGTTAAAACATGCTAGCAACACCTAGTTAAGTGATAAAACATGCTAGCAACATGCTAAAATAATGCTAACACATGCTAACAACACTTAGCTAAGTGCTAAAACATGTTAGTAATGCCTAGCTACATGATAACGCATACTAACAATACCTAGCTTAGTGCTAAAACATGCTCGCAATATGCTAACAACATGCTAAAAATGTGGTAAAAATGCCTAGCTAAGTGCTAAAACATGCTAGCAACATGCTAACAACATGTCAAAACATGCTAACAAAGCCTAAATAAGTGCTAAAGCATGCTACCAACTAAAACGTAAAAATGTACTAGATTTTACTAGATCTGGAAACTTAAACTCAATTAAACTTTCAGACTAAGCCAACCTCAAAGTTTGTCCACAAACTTTGTCTAGTTCTTATTGCTATTCAAACATCCATGTCACAATCGGTCACGTGACACATGAGAACAAATAGTGTCAATTATGGCAACGTGAATGAGATTTGACAGCAGTGTTGGAGGGGAATAATGTCACTGACATCAGAACATTTGAACGATGGTGCAGAAGGAACAACATGAGGGAGAGTAAATAATGACATAATTAACGTTAATCTGCAGTTTACACAGTCTGTAATTTCTGCAACATTTGTATTACACAGCAACACAAATCACAATATATAAATATATAATATATAAATATTAGTAGCCATCATTGCAAATGAACAATACAACTAACCGATAGTAAACATCAACCTCCCATTTTCTGCAAACGAGATTGCAGAGGAATAATTATTTTCCTCCTTACAATTCCGTAATGTTCCCACTCTCGGCATGCTCATCAGTCAAGTCGTCATACGACGAGGACACGCCCTCAATCCATATGCCCGTTATCATGGTAATCTGACAGTGAACTAATGACGACTGTCCTGATGCAAAACATCTTCATTCATTTACTGTTATCTTCCACACACAACACACAGAAGTGTGAATATATTGGGCCTATCCTATATATTATATGCATTTTGTTCTTGGAAATGTTTTGCTCTTGAAGTAAATTTTATTATATTTAATATACATACAGAGGTGAATGCTGGGCCAGTGCATTGCGAGCATGTGGTCCCATTAAACATACTTAAAGGAATATTTCTTTGAAAAATGATCATGTTCTGACCATCATGTTGATCCAAACGCATTTGACTTTATTTCTTCAGTGGGGAAGATTTTCAGCAATGGACGACTTTGATTTGGTGACGATATTTCATTATAATATTAGGGTGTAATATATACACATGTATGGCCACTGTGGCGATTTATTAAAAACTCGTCTGGCTTTTCCTCGTGCGAGTTTGCATCTGAAAAACTGAAAAGCTAAAGGTCGTGTTTATGGGAGCAGAAAATGAGATTCTGGCGAATAAATGTTTCATCCCAAAAGCGTTTTACCAAACTGAATTATACATGATGTCCTTGAAAAGCCAAACTGAAGATAAAGTGTGTTTGTGACGGTGCTTGTGTCCTCCATAAATACCAGGATTAAGCGCCGGAGAATGCCGTGATGAGATCCACAACACAGCTGAAGCAACATTCAGACAATTATCCAAATAAATATAACTGAATTATGACTACTGGATAGTGATCGGTCAGTGGCAGAATATTGTGGTCAAATATTTGACTTTAAACTTTAATTTGATCTCCCCACACTTAATCAATAAAACACTTATTTATTTGATAATTAATTGTGTAATACTCTGTATAATGTTCGGTCAACTTCGTGTCAGGGTACGGGTCACACTATGAGGGTTTATTTTGCTATAATAACCAGCTGACTGTACATTACAGCTTACGCATTTGAATATATGTTGATCCAGAGGCATTAAAAATGATATTCATATATTTATTTGTTTTTCTCCATTTGCATGTTAATTTAAGTGTGGACATTAGTTTCACACAATGAAAATGAGTTATTGATATACAATTAAAATAGAGGATCTACTCAAATATTTTGTAGCCAAAACCTAAAAGAATTGAGTTGAACCAACTTAAATTTGATCTGTCCAGATAATTCTATTAACCCTTACAGCTTGATGCTAGCAACAAACACATTAGCATATCATCTATCTGTCTGTCTATCTGTCTCTGTCTGTCTGTCAGTCTATCTCTGTCTATCTATCTATCTGATTCTGTCTGTCTGTCTGTCTGTCTCTGTCTGTCTGTCCTATCTATCTGATTCTGTCTGTCTCTGTCTGTCTGTCCTATCTATCTGATTCTGTCTGTCTGTCTGTCTCTGTCTGTCTGTCCTATCTATCTGATTCTGTCTGTCTGTCTGTCTCTGTCTGTCTGTCCTATCTATCTGATTCTGTCTGTCTGTCCTATCTATCTGTCTGTCTGTCCTATCTATCTGATTCTGTCTGTCTGTCTGTCTATCTATCTGTCTGTCTGTCTGTCTATCTGTCTCTGTCTGTCTGTCCTATCTATCTGTCCTATCTATCTGTCTGTCTGTCTGTCCTATCTATCTGATTCTGTCTGTCTCTCTATCTATCTGTCCTATCTATCTGAGTCTGTCTGTCTGTCCTATCTGTCTGTCTGTCTGTCTATCTGTCTCTGCCTGTCTGTCTATCTGTCTCTGTCTGTTTGTCTGTCCTATCTATCTGATTCTGTCTGTCTGTCCTATCTATCTATCTGTCTGTCTGTCAATCTGTCTATCTGAGTCTGTCTTTCTGTCCTATCTATCTGTCTGTTCTATCTATCTATCTGTCTGTATGTCTGTCCTATCTATCTGATTTTGTCTGTCTGTCCTATCTATCTGTCTGTCTGTCCTATCTATCTGTCTGTCTGTCTCTGTCTGTCTATCTGTCACTGTCTGTCTGTCTGACTGTCTATCTATCTGATTCTGTCTGTCTGTCCTATCTATCTGTCTCTGTCTGTCTGTCTGTCCTATCTGTCTGTCTATCTATCTGATTCTGTCTGTCTGTCTATCTGTCTGTCTGTCCTATCTATCTGATTCTGTCTGTCTGTCCTATCTATCTGTCTGTCTGTCTATCTGTCTCTGTCTGTCTGTCTGTCTGTCCTATCTATCTGATTCTGTCTGTCTGTCTGTCTATCTATCTGTCTGTCTGTCTGTCTATCTGTCTCTGTCTGTCTGTCCTATCTATCTGATTCTGTCTGTCTGTCTATCTATCTGTCCTATCTATCTGATTCTGTCTGTCTGTCCTATCTATCTGTCTGTCTGTCTGTCCTATCTATCTGATTCTGTCTGTCTGTCTATCTATCTGTCTGTCTGTCTGTCTATCTGTCTCTGTCTGTCTGTCCTATCTATCTGATTCTGTCTGTCTGTCTGTCTATCTGTCCTATCTATCTGTCTGTCTGTCTGTCCTATCTATCTGATTCTGTCTGTCTGTCTGTCTATCTATCTGTCCTGTCTATCTGAGTCTGTCTGTCTGTCTGTCCTATCTGTCTGTCTGTCTGTCTGTCTATCTGTCTCTGTCTGTCTGTCTGTCCTATCTTTCTGATTCTGTCTGTCCTATCTTTCTGATTCTGTCTGTCTGTCCTATCTTTCTGATTCTGTCTGTCTGTCCTATCTATCTATCTGTCTGTCTGTCAATCTGTCTATCTATCTATCTGTCTAACTGATTCTGTCTGTCTGTCTATTTGTCTCTGTCTGTCTTTCTGTCCTATCTGTCTGTCTGTCCTATCTATCTGTCTGTCTATCTGTCTCTGTCTGTCTATCTGTCTCTGTCTGTCTGTCTGTCTATCTATCTGATTCTGTCTGTCTGTCCTATCTATCTGTCTCTGTCTGTCTGTCTGTCCTATCTGTCTGTCTATCTATCTGATTCTGTCTGTCTGTCTGTCCTATCTATCTATCTGTCTGTCTGTCCTATCTATCTGTCTGTCTATCTATCTGATTCTATCTATCTATCTATCTGTCTATCTATCTATCTGTCTATCTATCTATCTGTCATATCTATCTATCTGATTCTGTCTGTCTGTCTATCTGTCTATCTATCTATCTGTCTGTCTGTCTATCTCTCTCTCTCTCTCTCTCTGTCTATCTGTCTGTCTATCTATTAGGGATTCACATTTAATCTAAACAATAATCTAATTACATTTACAGCTGTTGCCGTTATATAAATGTGAAAAGTATTACAGCATGTCATTATAGGTGTGCTCTCATAGTGTGTGCATGAACGCAGAGGCAAATCTGACATGTTTAAATTAGTCAGTAATGGTCAATATCTAAATGATACTGTGTTACATTTATTCAAAAAGTGAAAAACCCATTTTTGTTTACATGCAATGAAATGATTAAAGCAATGGCTGTTAATTGTTTTGATGCATAGCCTACATAAAGAATATGGCATGCAGTTGCCCCACACAACATAAAGTATTTTAATGTACATTGTATTAATCGAAATGAACAAATGCAATTAAAATATCAAAGGAAATAATTGGCAATTATGATTTTCCTCACAATCGTGTAGGCCTAATATCCGGTTTGACTACTGTAGTGTGTTTCTGTTGTGAGTTTACAGAAGTGAAGAATAAATTTAACATGAAATATCGCCGATATATGCTAAAAACAATACAGGCTACTCATGAGAACCAGGACAAGTCTGTCAGTGTGTGTGTATTAATAAATCACTGTGTCATTATGTAATGTGCTTAAGTCATTGTGACAGCACATGTTGAACAATGTTAATTGCATGAACTATTAATATTCTGCGCTGCTTCAAAAACGTATGACCAGAAGAGTCGTTCATAAAAGCCAGAGAGGAGCTAATACCATTTAATTACGGTAAAATGAATTGTATTTGTTACACTGCCTTAATTAGTTAATAATTCTACCACACAAGAGTGTGAAATAGCCTATATGAGATTTTCAGCTAGTTTTAGCAAATTAGCATATTTTTCTTAAGGTGTGCCATTAGCCCCATTATATCATATACTGTCAAAAATCCACACTGCAATGTAAAACTGATAACAAGACTTTGTAGATTAAGTCATATGATGAGATGAAAAACTATAACACCATAAAGGTTTGCAATGACATGAGGGTGAGTAAATGATAACAGAAATACTGAAACATTGCTTCAGCCTCTTCAACCCTGCGGACCCGGCGGCGGTCCAAAAGCGCCTGCTCTGTTGCGTAAAATGTTTGCACTTAAAATGTTTGTCTACAAATACGTAAATCTGGCATACGAGGTGTCGTTTGAAAGCTTTGAATCTGAACTTTACATAGATAACATCACTTCTGTATTTATGTTACTTAAAATAACAAAATAAAGGCCTGAAATCATTCGCGGTGCAAATTAGCGCCCCCTAGAGGTAATGGGTTGAAATATTTATATAAAAATAAAAGTCCTTCACATAGCACATGAATGGGCATGTCATATATCAAATGAAAGCTCTCACTCTCAGGAATGTGACTTTATAGTTTACTTTATTGCACTAATACCACAGTTTAAAAGATTTTCAAAAGAATCACAAAGTGAAATATGGTAATCAAATAAAAAAAGTCTATTTATGCACCGATAACTGCTTCTGTATGCCACAAATAACTATAAACTTTACATCTGCTTTTACCTCAGGAAGTTCTCTAAAATTTAGTCATTGTTTACTTGTCTGCGAGATTGATTGCGTGAATAATCCAATGTTATATCTTAGATGTCCAGAACAAGATATGCCATCCAGAAGGAAAAGCAAGCTAAACAAATCATCAGACAATATGTTTTCAATATTGATGATAAAATGATAAGTGTATATCATCACAAAGGGGAGGATCTCAGCTTTCTAATGACCCCTAGATTGAGCTTGTAGTCCACTCAGAGGCCGAGATATTCAATGAAATAATGAGGGTGTTGCTTGAACTGAACATTAGACTGAATGTCTATGGACGAGCACATCTAAAATGTGTTAGAGCGCCACCTACAGTTCACATCTGTGTATTGTGATGGAATGTGTTAGAGCGCCACCTACAGTTCACATCTGTATATTGTGATGGAATGTGTTAGAGCGCCACCTACAGTTCACATCTGTGTATTGTGATGGAATGTGTTAGAGCGCCACCTACAGTTCACATCTGTGTATTGTGATGGAATGTGTTAGAGCGCCACCTACAGTTCACATCTGTGTATTGTGATGGAATGCGTTAGAGCGCCACCTACAGTTCACATCTGTATATTGTGATGGAATGCGTTAGAGCTCCACCTACAGTTCACATCTGTATAGTGTGATGGAATGTGTTAGAGCGTCACCTACAGTTCACATCTGTGTATTGTGATGGAATGTGTTAGAGCGCCACCTACAGTTCACATCTGTGTATTGTGATGGAATGTGTTAGAGCTCCACCTACAGTTCACATCTGTGTATTGTGATGGAATGCGTTAGAGCGCCACCTACAGTTCACATCTGTATAGTGTGATGGAATGTGTTAGAGCGCCACCTACAGTTCACATCTGTATAGTGTGATGGAATGTGTTAGAGCGTCACCTACAGTTCACATCTGTGTATTGTGATGGAATGTGTTAGAGCGCCACCTACAGTTCACATCTGTGTATTGTGATGGAATGCGTTAGAGCGCCACCTACAGTTCACATCTGTATATTGTGATGGAATGCGTTAGAGCGCCACCTACAGTTCACATCTGTGTATTGTGATGGAATGCATTAGAGCGCCACCTACAGTTCACATCTGTGTATTGTGATGGAATGCGTTAGAGCGCCACCTACAGTTCACATCTGTGTATTGTGATGGAATGCGTTAGAGCGCCACCTACAGTTCACATCTGTGTATTGTGATGGAATGCGTTAGAGCGCCACCTACAGTTCACATCTGTGTATTGTGATGGAATGTGTTAGAGCGCCACCTACAGTTCACATCTGTGTATTGTGATGGAATGTGTTAGAGCTCCACCTACAGTTCACATCTGTGTATTGTGATGGAATGTGTTAGAGCGCCACCTACAGTTCACATCTGTGTATTGTGATGGAATGTGTTAGAGCTCCACCTACAGTTCACATCTGTGTATTGTGATGGAATGTGTTAGAGCTCCACCTACAGTTCACATCTGTGTATTGTGATGGAATGTGTTAGAGCTCCACCTACAGTTCACATCTGTACATTGTGATGGAATGTGTTAGAGCTCCACCTACAGTTCACATCTGTGTATTGTGATGGAATGCGTTAGAGCGCCACCTACAGTTCACATCTGTGTATTGTGATGGAATGTGTTAGAGCTCCACCTACAGTTCACATCTGTGTATTGTGATGGAATGCGTTAGAGCGCCACCTACAGTTCACATCTGTGTATTGTGATGGAATGTGTCAGAGCGCCACCTACAGTTCACATCTGTATATTGTGATGGAATGTGTTAGAGCGCCACCTACAGTTCACGTCTGTATATTGTGATGGAATGTAATGGAGGAAAAAATATTTTTTCTAGTGTTTTCTGCCACCTACTGGAATATAATGAGACTTTTTGGAGGGAGATGGAGAGAACAGAACCAGAATTACATGCTTACAAATTAGGACAACAATAAAATACTGTATACAATATTTTTTATAAATAATTAAAAAGAAAAATATGTGTTCTGAATTTGGCAATTAGTGTTAATGGTGAGCTTTTAAATTTGAGTGTGAAAAATTTAGATAATTTAGAAATTCTTAATGCGTGACGTCTAATCACCTTTGGTTTTCATTAAAACTTGTTTCACTGAAGTAATAATATCATGCAATATAATAAACTGATGCAGAATGTTCTGCATCTTTGTTAATCTTCATATCATTTAGCAAACATTACATGCTGAAGGATAAATTAATTGTAAACATTTTCAGATTTGTCTCCAGAGAGAATGGCAGCCTGGACAGCTGCTCCATAGGCGACTGCCTCATCAGGGTTGATGCTCTTGTTGAGCTCCTTGCCATTAAAATAGTCTCTTTCGTCCTCTAAACCTGCGCATTAGAAGGTCGTCAAATTTACGTGGAAATCAAAGACTCTCGAGTCTCTCGTTCTGGAGTGATGCGTTCTTCCATGCATGAGCTCCATGATCTGCACATCACAAGTCATACGTGCCAGAGATTGGCCTTGGTGGTTCCCTCAACATTCAAATATCCATCTATCATCAGTGATTGCTCATGAGTCTGGAATTGTCCGCTTCTGTTGGTTGAAGATGAGCGCTCTCTCTCTCTAAATCAGGAGGCACGGCGGCTTCATAATTAGATTTGCTTTCCATGCGGCCGGGGCACCGTCACTATAATCTATTTATGCATTCAGTTTTTAAGCCTCATTGAGATTCCAGCCACTCATATTTGCACGGCGGCTGTCAAAAACGGCCTTCTTTTCCTCACAATTTCAAGTTCATTTCCTCAGTGGAGACGGACAACAACTATTCACCGTCCGCATCATAAACACAGTGGATCTTCAGGGAGCTCTTTTAATGTTTCTAGCCATTTCTACAGAGATAACAACATGCAATCTTCAAGCCAATTTAAAAAATGTGTTGTTGTGGGTTTTCAGGGCCTGTAGACTCTTATATGTTTTGCATTTACAGTAATACCCTTACAATAGAAGTCTATGTGTGCCGGCACAAAGCACAGGTAGGCAAGTACTGTAGACTCTGTCTGCAGTATCTGTGTGTGTATGAGCGCAAACTGTGGGTGTATTGTATGTTAATGAAGTGGTGCAAAACGCAATATGCAATTGTCCTGAGAAATAGGTCTTTGATAAGATGTTTGAGAAGCACGTTTAATCTCGGTTCTCGCCTCCTCCTTTCCCATTAACCCCCTTACATTGGTGCCGAAACCCGGGAGGAGTAGGGATGCCCGTTGCAGAGTCCTCGACACTGCTGCCAACCAGGGGAGTGCCGCTGCCATCTGCCGGGGGACTGAGTAGCCCAACCGCCCGGACGTGGAGAACGGCCACTGTCCATGAGGTGAGAGGGGACTGGAGTCCCCGACCGCCTGGAGTGAAGGAGCCGCTGCCAGGGGCGGAGGAGTGCCCTGCCGTCCCCCAGAAACGCATAGGGGTCGAGAAGACCGCGTCACCAAGGGGAGGAGGGAAGCGTTTCAACGACCACCTGGAGCGGTAGGGCTGATGCCAGGGGTGGAGGAGTGTCCCCACTGGTCGCCGAGAACGCAGAGGGGCGTTCTGTCCGCTGGGGGTCAGTCTGACTCCGGTCTGCCCGGGGAGGTGCGGCTGCCATCTGCCTGAGAGGGTGGAGGAGTGATCGAGGACCACGCGACGGCACATCAGACAACCGATGAGTGAGTTTTTTATTCCTCACTCTCTCTGTCGCACCATGTTATGCAAGGTACGTCATGCAGGGGGCTCCCCAACCTGAGCAATGCTGGGAGGAGTGTAGATCGTAGGAGGGTGGGGCCGGGGTGGAACGCACGCCCGGATCACAATCAGCATAATGGGTGCACGCGAGGGATAAAGGCGGCCGGTGACGACAGTTCGAGAGAGAGAGAGAATGACAGGCAGCTGCTCTGTGTGTTTATGTTCGTGTGTTTTTCGTTTATTTCTTCATTAAACTATTATTTATATTGTCAAGCCGGTTCTCGCCTCCTCCTTTCCCATTAACCCCCTTACATTGTGTCAGTAGATCAATACGATTAGTAATAATAATAATAATAATAATAATGTTTATTTTGTATAGCAGCTTTCCAAAGCTCAAGCACGTTGAACAGAAATTAAACAAACAACATTAAACAGAGAAATATATGACAAATATACATTACAAAACAATGAACCAAGGCAGAGAATTCATTCACCCATTTGCACACCAATGATGGCAGAGCTGCATGTAAGGTGCCAGCCTGGAATTGGAAGCAACTTGGGGTTCAGTGTCTTGCCCAAGGACACTTCGGCATGTGGAGTCGTGTGGGCCGGGAATCGAACCACCAACCCTGCGATTAGCAGCCGACCCGCTCTACCACCTGAGCCTTCACGGCCATGCCACTGACTTTGCATGTATTTTTTGGTGCTCTAAAAATAGGACCCCTATTGTTAAAGATGATTATCCAGGACATAACCATTGCACATTAAAACCTGTGAGCATCTCTGCTTGTGAGAACTGTGATGAGCTTTGCAGTGAGGCTAAATTGTCGCCCCTCAGACTTCTCCTTCACTTTCTAAATAAGATCAGAGCAATTTAATCTTGGAGAAAGCCGCAGTGATAACAGAATTTAATTAGTAATTGGCAGAAGGGGGCAGAGTGGCACAGATTTCAGC